>VDFB02026320.1:146740411-146945550 GCA_007258455.2 Sequoia sempervirens | reverse complement strand
CAAAGGAACCAAACCCAAGGGACCGAACCACTCATCCTGGCCATGAATTCTCCCTTTATAGGAACAGGGAGAGCAACAAGCAACCGTCCAGGGAAAATACACGTTAGCAATTAACCGAACAAACCCTAAACAACACGCAGGCCACATCACCAATCCACGTCAGACCCCAACTGCATCGTGACCAATCAAAACCCTCGCTGTGACCTTCAACAACTTCTCTGGTCTCATAAATGCCTCTGGTCGGATCTCTGTCAGGAGGGACATTCTTGCACGGATAGAGATCAATCAACTAGCACCAAATCTACCGCCAAATCCGCGCGTCCATACTCGAGCCATGTCGTCCTTGTCCCAGAGTTGCGTCGCCATGAATGCTAGCTCGGCGGAGCCAGCGACCAACTCTCTATCACCATGAATGCTCCAGGCTTCTATTTTTTTGCGCGCACCGTCAATACCAAACCCTGACCGTGGTTTAGTTTGAAACTCCACTGTCGATCATTCGAGATCAGACGACCATTGCATTCCTCGCAGGATGTATTGATCGATCACATTTTATCGGTGAGCCGAACGAGAGCCCTTGATCTCTATCATCAGCCACTGCGGGCCATTGATCTATGTGGTCCTCTGCATGGCATACCTGACATTCGGCCATTGATAACCATCAAGCACCTATATCGTTCTGATTAAAACATCACCGTTCACATTTGGCACATGCACACTTGCGGCCTTTAAGTTGCTCGAGTTTTACCTTTTCGCATCCTGCAGCTCACAATAGATCACCAAGACATTAATGATCTCACACTGACTGAAACCTTTTTCTTTTTGTGCATTGCTATAATATTAAGATATCGGGAAGACCTCCTGTAGAGCACACCATGTCTTTCCGAAAGTCTTCATTCACTTGTGTGTCGTTGAGACAACTCAAAGCTTATGCCGACGAAGACCCTTTTATGTTCCATCGGCGAGACCGAAGGTCACTCGCTGAGACCTCTCGAATTCGGCAAGACGTTATATCGATAGCGACAACTCACGCTGAGAGACATCCATATGCTCTTGTCGATGAGACCAAGAGGAATTCGCTGAGATGTTACACCGAATGCTCCAAGTCTGGCCGAAGTGAATCCCATATGTTATGTCGGCGAGACATAGACACTTCGCCGAGACTTATTCCGAAAACCCAGACTCTTGCCGATACACTTCCATCCACCATCGATCGGTGTGACCTTGCAAATTCGCCGTGACTTCACACCGGTGGCATTACACTTTGCCGAAATGCTCATTCTAAAGTGATTCGGTATAACATTTCAATTTCGATAAGACCCTATCTTGACAGTATACCATAAGCCGATAGAGAATACTTTTCGTCGCTGAAATACAATAGAAGTCTTACCGACTGCGGCCTGAAAGATAAATTCAATCGCCAAGACATCTGAAATGTCTTGCCAATAGGCAACTCAGACATTTCAAATTGGATAAAGGCTAGAAGCGTGAATATCGTGAAAGTCTGGCCAGGCAGTGAAATAGTAACAAAAGAAATTGATTAACGACAGAGACAAAAGAGCTTAGAAATTTAAAGTTGCGAGTGTAAACTGGCGGAATCAATAAAGATCAAAAAGCAATGAGAATAGAAGGAACAAACAAAATTCCAGACGAACTAGGAAAGGAAGCGAGTCGGGCGAGCGGGGAAAAGCGAAAACCAAATGACCACGAGACCAAAAGCCAACGGATCCGCCTCTACAAAGACAAGGAAAGGAGACGAGAGGCGGAGGCAGAACACAAGCGGAACGAAAAAAGGTTCAAGCAGATCTCAGTAGATCCAGCACATAAAGGAAATAACAAAGCTCGCGAAGCGGAGAAAAGCGACCGGCCCGACCGTCACGAGGCGAAAAATAAACTCTAATCACCCGGAATCAGAACCGGGATGGATGCGTGAACAGGAATTAGAACTTCAGAATTTGGAAAAGTTCTAGTTCTGTTCAAGCATCCATTCTGCCTCCGATAAAACAAAAGAAAATCCAAGGCAAGCAAAAGAGAAAGGGGAACCGAACTAAAAGCCCAAAAACGGGGAAAAGAAAAACCAGGAAAAACCCTAACACAGGCCGCCCCACCGGAGAGATGAAAACTAGCACGTTGGGTTCAACCCTTGTGGGAGCCCATTTAACCCACGTGCTAAAATGAAAGATAAAACTCACAAGCCAAGGATTTGCAATGAAAAACAAGGGCACACAACCAGAACCTGAAAGACAACAAAAAAAAAGGCTCTAACATAGGCTCCTGTTGGGGATGTATGCCCCTCGTGGGCATAGGAAGAATTCAGATCACTGGGAGAGCAGACCAGAACAAAAGGAAACCCAAAACAGCGAGGAGCTAACCGGACAAGGTTAGCAGACACAGCAAAACAAAACCGACCAGAAAAAGCAAAAACCTAACCTAATGTTCATGGAAAAAGAAATGCTTCAGATGAAGCACCACTTCGAGAATTGTCCATGAACAGGCAATTCAAGAGTCACATTTATTCATTCCTTGTTTCATCTGATGACACCAGGCCACCAAATGAAAAAGAGGGCCAACATTTACCCCTGTCAAATACTATTTTGCAGAATGAGCTGGTCTCTCCTAACTCATGCTTGCCTCTGCCAAACTGCAACAATATAAGTGAATGCACCTCTGCAAACATAAGTATCAGGTTGCCTTTGTGCAAGTGAAAACTTATTCTCTGTTTAGTTTTATCTTCAACTGGCAACCAGATCCAATAAACTTTATCATTGCCACACTCTTCATTGTCTAATTTTGTGTCATGTGGCAATACCTGTGAATACTGATCAAGACCATATGAAAACATAGTCTGATCACAAATAGCTACCTGATAAGACATGTTAGTACCTCTAAACAGGCTGTCATATTCATCATTATAAACATGTACATGATCCTTATGCATTTGAAAGTCAGGCATACTTTCAAAATACTGACTGCTATGTGACAACAAGCTGTCATATTCACTATTTACATTACCCTGAAGCTGAAAACAACTAGCTCCAGTGCTCTGCATATTGTCACATTCTGTGAAAACTTCATCAAGTGTATACAAAGGGATACACTCACCATTCAACACATCTTGCAACTGCTCTATATCATTTTCAGTAGGAGGAGGCACATCATTAGTGCAATGATGGTTTAAACTACTACTCCCACTTCCTCTTTTCACTTGGCTCTGTTCTTCATCATGCTGGCAATGAGAGTCACCAAAGGACTTTGACTCATCCTCATGGTGTGCCTTAAGCATGGTGATAGAACGAGGGTTGGATTGAATCACTCACTGACTCAATGCTCTGGGTCACAATTTGATAACCCCTTTGGTGATATCTCATCCACCACTCAACCTGTAGGTCACCTGCTATTTAGGAACCCCTGGTTAGATTGCCAACCCTGCTATCATTTTCCAAATTGCTGCTACTAAGAATTTCCTGGTGTTTTCCCTCGCCTTCACCGCCTAGCCCTTAATCCACTTAAAGACTAGTGAATCACTAATACCTCCAAATCTTGTTGCAGGGGTGTAAGTAGCTTCCATAGCTTCAAATCAATCTTCTAACGGTTCTTGAACAGCCTTCATAACCCAATCCTCCATCGCTTTCACTAAATCACCAATTGAGGGTTTGAAAGGGCTACAATGCTAGAAGCCCAGTTAGGCCTCTTGACAGAGAAAAATGCAATTTTCTCCTAAACTCCCCAAATGACCTGAGTTTTTCTTTTGGGGTTGGTGATTTCCATGCCAACAACTTAAATATTCTTGAGGTTTTGAGCCTCTACAGGCGGTACACTGCCCTTATGCAAAAGGAGCCAGGAACACTAGGGTTTCAAAACTGTTCAGAACCAGTTTAGGACTGGTGAAAAGTTCTTCATGAAAACGGACTGTTACGGGCTCTTCCTTGCCACCATGCAGAGCCAAGACACTCCCCTAAATCCTCAAAAAAGAATCTTTCAAAAATCTTCACTCCCCTGCAAAATATTTACGCTGTCCTCAAGCTTTTCCTAGCCGGGTTCTCACTGTCTCGCCTAGGAAAAATCATTTAGCATGCTAACAACTCTCAAAAAGCATTCTTTATTTACAATATGTACAGGTGTGGAGTCTAACCTAGCTTCCTCTGTTCCCATACTTCTTGGTACGGCCAGGAAATAGGCTAGAACTCCATTTTTTTTTATTTTAACAGTCAAAACAGCAAAACACAAAACCACAAAATAACAAGAAAAGGAAATAGCGATGGGTTAACTGACTATACAGTCACAAGAATGATTGAAATGACTTCCCTACATGCTGTAACAAATAGCCAAATGCCTAAATCAATTCATTAAATCGCTGTTTCCAGAAACAAAACAGAAAACTGTATTTTTCTTCAACAAAATCACTGTTCTATTCACTTTCTCATAAACTGCACGCCACCAATCTTCCAAGCTCTTCTCCAGGTCGAAAAACACCTTTTTTACAATGTCAAGAAGAAGTTAGGTTACATTAGGGTTCACGTTTTTAACCAAGAATGGCAAAAAAACACGCGGTTTGAAAACACAGTGTGTTTTCGAACTTTTCCCAAAAACTTAGGAAACGCCTCCAAAAGACTTCCCAATTTATTTTTAATTTTACCTAAGCTTAAAATAGGTCCCCTTACACCTTATCAATGATGTATAAGACCATTACAAAACAAAACAAAAAGATTAAGAGCAAAACATTAAAATACGCTTGTATTCAAGTAGGTGCTCCTGCACCATTCTCCCCCTCTCAGCATGAAGATCAAGGACTGGAAGGTGGTATCAGTTTCAGGTCAATGCCAAGCTTCGTGAATTGATCCTCTTGTACCCATGTAGCCTCTGAGTCAGGTTTTCTCTTCCACTTGATAAGGTGCTCCATGTATACCTTATTCCTTGTTGCTTTCTTCACCCTGGACTCCAAGACCTTCTCTGCCTGAGCTTTCTCTTGAATTGGAAGGGGTATATTGCTGATATCTTTAAAGATTTCCTGATTGTTTTGAACTTCATCATTGACTGTACCCTTGTACCTAATCAAATCAGCAACGTTGAAAACTGGAGATATACCCAAATCCGATGGAAGTTCCACCTTGTATGCATTCTTTCCATACTTAGCTATCACCTTGCATGGTCCTACCCATTTCATTTGCAATTTGGTGGACATCCCCTTCTGTAATCTGGATTTGTTGAGGTGAACCATCACATAATCACCCACCTGGAACTGCACATCTCTTCTTGTCTCATCAACTTTGTCCTTCAACTTTTGTGTTGCTGCTGTGATTGTTTTCTTAACCTGCTCATGAATCTCCTTCATGGTTTGAGTGAAGTCTTCTGCATGTCCACTCCTATTCTCCATTGTTCCAAGGTCTCTGAGCTCACAAACTCCTCTTGGATGCATTCCGTACACAACTTCAAATGGGCTTTTTCCTGTAGTTCTGTTCACACTATCATTGTATGCATATTCAGCTTGGGAAATCACCATATCCCAGGTCTGTCCATATTCCTTTGTCAAGCACCTCAATAGGTTACCTAACACTCTGTTAACCACCTCGGTTTGACCATCGGTCTGAGGATGGTAAGCTGATCCAAATGATAAATTAGTTCCCAATCTACTCCATAGTGTTTTCCAGAAATGACTCATGAATTTTACATCCCTATCGGAGACAATGCTCAATGGCAATCCATGGATTCTCACAACTTCCCTAAAAAATAGATGGGCAATATAGCTTGCATCGTGTGTGGTCTTGCAAGGAATAAAGTGACTCATCTTGCTAAATCTGTCCACAACTACAAAAACACTGTCAAAACCAGATTTAGTCTTGGGAAGACCCACCACAAAATCCATACTCACACATTCCCATGGTCTATTCGGTATAGGCAAGGGCTGATATAACCCAGCATTGCTAGCTCCCCCTTTGGCTCTCATGCAAACGACACACTGTTCAACATACTTTCTGACATCTCGTGCTAACTTAGGCCAATAGTAAAACCTTTGTACCAGCTCTAAAGTTTTGTTAATACCAAAATGTCCACTAAGACTGCCATTGTGTTTCTCTTGGATCAGATTTTCTCTCATTGATCCTCTTGGGACACATAACAGATTGCCCTTGAATAACAACCCATTTTGCAATGTATACTCAGCATATTGACTGTGAAAATGATTTGCAAAGTCTGAACATACCTTGTAGGCTTCGGAAAAGTCTTCATCATCACCATAGAGATCCTTAAAACTTTCCAATCCTATGCTTTTCAGCTGTATCTCTTGGACTGTCAACATCCTCCTGCTTAATGCATCTGCCACTTTGTTTTGCTGCCCCTTCTTGTGCTTAATGGTAAATGTGAAAGCTTGAATGTACTCCATCCATTTCAAGTGCCTATTGCTTAACTTCTCCTGGGTATTGATATAACTAAGTGCCTGGTTATCCGTGAAGACCACAAATTCTTTGGGCAGCAAATAATGTCTCCATTTCCTAAGGGACTGCATTAAAGCATAGAGTTCCAGATCATAGGTGGAGTATTTTTGCTTAGCTTCATTAAGTTTCTCACTAAAGAAGGCTACAGGTCTACCTTCTTGACTAAGGATTCCTCCTACTGCTACTCCACTTGCATCACACTCAACTATAAACAATTTATCAAAACTAGGCAATAACAAGATAGGTTGTCTTGCCACTTCTTTTTTCAACTTTTCAAACCCTTTATCAGCTTCTAGTGTCCATTTAAACTTTGTTTTCTGACCACCCTTGATTGTATCTAACACTGGTGCACATATACCACTAAAATTCCTTATAAACTTCCTATAAAACTGAGCCAAACCATGAAAACTCCTTACCTCAGTTGCTGTGGTTGGTGTAGGCCAGTTTAGGATAGCTTCCACCTTACTTGGATCCATCTTCAGTGTTCCTTGGGATACCACAAAGCCTAGATACACAAGCTCTTGTTTGAAGAACTCACACTTCTCAAGGTTGATTGCCAACTGTTCTTCTTGCAACCTTTTGAGTACCATCTCTACATGCTTCAAATGTTCTTCTGCTGTCTTACTGAAAATCAGTATGTCATCCAAGTAGACTACTACAAAAATCCCTGTGAAATCTTTAAGCACCTCATTCATTAGTCTCATGAACGTGCTAGGGGCATTCGAGAGGCCAAATGGCATCACTTTCCACTCATACAAACCATCATTTGTCTTAAAAGCTGTCTTCCATTCATCACCTTCCTTAATTCTGATTTGGTGATACCCGCTCTTAAGATCTAGCTTAGTGTAAAATTTTGCACCTCCAAGGCAATCCAATAAATCTTCAATCCTAGGTATTGGAAATCTGTACCTAATTGTGATTCTATTTATTGCTCTAGAATCAGTACAAAGTCTCCATTTACCTCCTTTTTTTGTTGCCAAAACAACTGGGACTACACATGGACTAATACTCTTTTGGATCAGACCTTGATTCAGCAACTCTTCCACTTGTCTTGCCACCTCTTTGTTCTGCTCAGGGGTCAGTTTGTATGCTGCTTTGTTAGGCAATGAGGCTCCAGGTATGAAGTCAATTTGATGACTTATTGCTCTCTTGGGTGGTAGAGTGGATGGTGTTCCATCACTCACAATGCTCTTATATTTTTCTAGCAGCCTTTGAACTGTTTTAGGTATGACTGTCTTCTCAGCCTTTTCTTCCTCTTTGGACTGCATTAGGACCACATAACCTTCATTCCCTTGGTGTAGATCCTTGATGAACTCTTTACCACTGCTCAACATAATGTTTGGAACCTTGGACTGCCCCTCATCTTCCTCAATCAACGATTGCAGCTTGAAGGTTTTTCCATACTTCGTGAACTCAATGGTGTTCTCCTTTCCATGATATACAGCACCTCTATCATATTGCCATGGCCTACCAAGAAGAATATGGCATGCATCCATGGGCAGTACATCACAAATCAGCTTGTCTTTGTAGCCTCCAATTGAAAATTCCACTGTAACCTGCTCATTCACTAAGACACTTTGCCCTTTATTCAGCCATGTGACTTTGTAGGGATTGGCATGAGGTACCTTCTGCAATTTTAACTTATTTACTGCCTCCTCAGATATTATATTGTCCGTAGAACCAGAATCGACAATAACCTTACATACCTTTCCAAGTATTTTGCACCTTGCTCGAAACAAAGCTCTCCTTTGCTTGGGTTCTTCCTTGACCGGTTGTCTGATCAGCACTCTATTAAACATCAGATTTTCACCTACTTCTGATTCTATGTGACTGATCTCAGGTGTCTTTACACTCATGGTGTCCTCTTGTGCATAAGCTACTCTTTTCTCATTGCTAGATGAAGCTTTCTCCGGGCATCTATAAGCTGGATGGCCTAGCTGATTGCAATTATAACACTTCATGGTGGCAAAGTAGGAGTTACTTCTGCCTGCTCCTCTTCCTCTGTTTGAACCCCCTTGAGGTCCTCTTCCTCTATTAAATCCTCCTCTTGATGAGGTTTCACCTCCATGCTCAGTAAGCTTTGATTCTCCTTGGCTTCTTTGGTCACCACCTCTTCCTTGGTAACCTCCACGCTGTCCTTTTTGATCTCTGCCTCTTCCTCTGCCCTTAGAGGACTGATCATGCTTCCTTTTATTCCTTTCTTCAATCTTGATAGCTAGCTGATAGCATTGGTGGACTGTCTTGGGGCTGAGCAAAGCCATCTCTTCCTGTATATTCCACTTCAATCCATTGAGGTATCTAGCCACTTTTAGGCTCTCATCTTCTGCCACATTTGATCTCAAACAAAGTTTCTGAAACTCTTCCGTGTAGGTGTTTACATCTAGGTCTTTTTGTCTTAAACTCTGCCTCTTCTTGTGGAGTTGAATTTCATAATCCTCTGGCATATAGGCTTCTTTCATTTTAGCAACCATTCCTTTCCAGGTTGATATAGGCTGCTTACCTTGTTTCTCCCTTTCAGTCTGAATAAACTTCCACCAAGTTAACGCTGATCCTCTCAACCTTGACTTTGCAACCTTCACCTTCTGTGCTTCTGTAACTCCATCACATTCGAAGTGGTTCTCCATTCCTTCTATCCAGTCCATGACTAAGTCAGGTTCCATCTTTCCACTAAATAGTGGCACTCCTTCAAGTGATTTTCCACTCAAAGCTTTTAATGCCTTCAAGAAAGGCTCCTCCTTCAAGACGGGGTCAGGTTCAGGGGTCTTGTCTTCCTCTGCAACCTCTTCTTCTTTCGGAATTCTTCCTTCAAACTGTGCACTCCTCACTGCTGCCTCACGTTGAGCTATTCTTTCCCTCAACTGCTTATTGTCTTCTTCCTGCTCTTCAACCATCTTTGCCAGTTCTGCGTTGGTCACCATGGTGGAAGTATCACTTGATTCTATGTCTGACATGCAAGATTCCTTTCCCAAATCTTTAGCTGGGCTCTGATACCAATCTGATAGAATGAGGGTTGGATTGAATCACTCACTGACTCAATGCTCTGGGTCACAATTTGATAACCCCTTTGGTGATATCTCATCCACCACTCAACCTATAGGTCACCTGCTATTTAGGAACCCCTGGTTAGATTGCCAACCCTGCTATCATTTTCCAAATTGCTGCTACTAAGAATTTCCTGGTGTTTTCCCTCGCCTTCACCGCCTAGCCCTTAATCCACTTAAAGACTAGTGAATCACTAATACCTCCAAATCTTGTTGCAGGGGTGTAAGTAGCTTCCATAGCTTCAAATCAATCTTCTAACGGTTCTTGAACAGCCTTCATAACCCAATCCTCCATCGCTTTCACTAAATCACCAATTGAGGGTTTGAAAGGGCTACAATGCTAGAAGCCCAGTTAGGCCTCTTGACAGAGAAAAATGCAATTTTCTCCTAAACTCCCCAAATGACCTGAGTTTTTCTTTTGGGGTTGGTGATTTCCATGCCAACAACTTAAATATTCTTGAGGTTTTGAGCCTCTACAGGCGGTACACTGCCCTTATGCAAAAGGAGCCAGGAACACTAGGGTTTCAAAACTGTTCAGAACCAGTTTAGGACTGGTGAAAAGTTCTTCATGAAAACGGACTGTTACGGGCTCTTCCTTGCCACCATGCAGAGCCAAGACACTCCCCTAAATCCTCAAAAAATAATCTTTCAAAAATCTTCACTCCCCTGCAAAATATTTACGCTGTCCTCAAGCTTTTCCTAGCCGGGTTCTCACTGTCTCGCCTAGGAAAAATCATTTAGCATGCTAACAACTCTCAAAAAGCATTCTTTATTTACAATATGTACAGGTGTGGAGTCTAACCTAGCTTCCTCTGTTCCCATACTTCTTGGTACGGCCAGGAAATAGGCTAGAACTCCATTTTTTTTTATTTTAACAGTCAAAACAGCAAAACACAAAACCACAAAATAACAAGAAAAGGAAATAGCGATGGTTTAATTGACTATACAGTCACAAGAATGATTGAAATGACTTCCCTACATGCTGTAACAAATAGCCAAATGCCTAAATCAATTCATTAAATCGCTGTTTCCAGAAACAAAACAGAAAACTGTATTTTTCTTCAACAAAATCACTGTTCTATTCACTTTCTCATAAACTGCACGCCACCAATCTTCCAACCTCTTCTCCAGGTCGAAAAACACCTTTTTTACAATGTCAAGAAGAAGCTAGGTTACATTAGGGTTCACGTTTTTAACCAAGAATGGCAAAAAAACACGCAGTTTGAAAACACAGTGTGTTTTCGAACTTTTCCCAAAAACTTAGGAAACGCCTCCAAAAGACTTCCCAATTTATTTTTAATTTTACCTAAGCTTAAAATATTTCCCCTTACACCTTATCAATGATGTATAAGACCATTACAAAACAAAACAAAAAGATTAAGAGAAAAACATTAAAATACGCTTGTATTCAAGTAGGTGCTCCGGCACCAGGGAGAAGGGATGAGAGGGAGAGACTTGAGAGAGAAAGATGAGAGTAAAGTAGGGGACAAGATTGGTGGGAGAGGGAGGGGTAGGAGGAGCTTGGAGAGGGAGAGGATGGGAGGAGGGGAGAGATAAAGGGTAGGGTTTAAGGATGGGTAGAGGAGAGAGAGGAAGAGTGGATAGGAGGGAGAGACTTTCAAGAGAGAGAGGGGGGAAGTGGGAGAAAAATAGAGGGTAGGGGGTACAAGGGTTTAGGGTTATAGGGTTAAGGGTTTAAGGGTTAGGATTTATCTTTTTATTTGCATTGATTTATGTTTTATATATGTATACAATAATTTATAATTAGATAATACTTAATTTTAAAATTTACATAATTTCCCATGGAACAATTCGATGGAACAAATTATATAAGTTGTATATAAGTGTATATAAGATTCTTGAACTTAAGAATTTGATGAAATAAATATAAGTTGTATATAATTGTAATTTAGGAAAAATGATTTTAAAAAACTTCACTACATTTAAAATAAGGATTGAAAGCATATATATGGGTTTACATGCAACCAAAAAAGGTGAGAGATGATGCTATCAAATATTCTTGAACTTAAGAATTTTCCATGGAACAAATATGTACATATAATTTTAATTTAGGAAAAATGATTTTAAAAAAATTCACTACATTTCAAATAAGGATTGAAATCATATATATGGGTTTACATGCAACAAAAAAAAGTGAGAGATGATGCTATCAAAGATTCTTGAACTTAAGAATTTTCCATAGAACAAATATGCACATATAAGTGTAATTTACACAAAATTATTTACAACTATGTACAAATTGTAGTATAAGTTCTCATTTGAACATGTATAGGGTTACAAGTGAACTTGAAAACCATGGATATAATCTAAGTCAAAGATTTTGGTTCAGCCCACTCTTCAATAACATGTAGAATTTTTTGATGATCATCACTATCTAGTCTCCATTTTCTTTAGCCACGTGTATGTGGAACTGCATGAAGATGTAGAGCGGTAGCAATTATTAAGTGACTATATTGATATATCTTGTTATCAAGTTGATAGTGAACAAAATGAATCCCATGTTGAACAACTTTGACTTGTTTTAGATATGTCCCTTGCACTACAACAAAACTTGCATTGTAAACATGAACCTAAGGTAAGAAATATGAATGTGTGCAACATTTTCGTGCTCAAGGTTTGTACAATATATATTTAATGTTTATAATGTAATGTGCACATGTGAATACAATGTATATAAAATTTTAAATTCAAACTCACCTATGGGAAATGACATTCCATCACTTGTTTCAGGTTGTGCTAGCTTATTCCTCTCTTCTATGCAACACAATAAATAATAGCTAACACCTTCAATGTTTCCATACTCTGCTATGACTGCAAAAACATCTCCTGTACACCAAATTTACACAAAAAAAATCTAAAAAAATTAGAAATGTCTTTAAAGATCATTAACTAGATATATATAATATTTAAATTATTGAAAACTTACAGATGTACTTTTTCTAATTGAAATCAAAGGAATGTCTTCAAATCTTTATTCCTTGTTTTCATCATATGTTTCTGAAACAACTAGTGGCACCGTATCCCATTTACCAACATATCCAAGCTCTTGATTGTTGCATACATAATCAGAGTTTCCCTCAATGCACTTAGAGAAAAAAACAAGAGTAATCCCTTGTGTCTAATATACATCCATGGTGACTATCTGAACTCCTAACACAATGCAAGCATCTTGTTTTTTCTACCCTCTTGCATCGATGCATCGATATTCTATCCACACCTAGATACATGTGTACAACAAAAAACTTATGTGAACAAATATGTATATATATATATTTTAAATTTAAATAAATTCAAAGTTTTGACATAATGTAATTTATACATACCCGATATCTCCCAAAACATTCTATGTGGAATGTGTCAGTTTGATTTTGAAGATGTGTCAACCACATTTGATGCAAAGTGTTTCTTGCACCATTCAACAACATCATGTGCATTGTCTAGAAAATCTTCTGGATAACTCATTTGATACTTTCTTAAAGCTCATTTCATGCAAGCTCTTGCTTCATCATGCTCACCCTTTCCATGCCCACTCTAAAAAAAACTCCAAACATGTGGTATTTTGTATATTTTATGATATCTAAAAAGTGCATAGAATGGTCATGAAGATTTGAATTGTGTCACACATCCATTTGACCATACAAAATGATTTTCAAATTTTACACCCCTACTTCTCAAATTCTTAAAAAATATTGTAAAGCAATGTTGGAAAAAAAGTGTGTCATGCTCTTTATCATCACTAATATAAAAGTGATATTCTTTCTTAATGGATCGTTCTTCATCTGTACTCTCAACACCATCCAATTTTGATTGTGCATGTCGATAACACACATGAACCATAATAGTGATATGCTTTGAAAAGTAATACTCTGATTAAATCTCCTTTTGATGTACAAAGGAGTAATTTTCTACAAATTCAACTAATGATAGAACTGTTCCACATGGGAAAGTATCTCTCAATGTTTGGAATTGTTTTGCTTGCCACTTAGCAAAAAATGAATGTTGTATGTATGGTCATATCAATTTTCAAAAATATTCCATAAATTTTCCAATGGGAATCTCCTCTTCTACATAGTTCAACCTTGTGTATTCTTTCCCAAAATTTGTTTGCAACTTTACATACTTGTACCTGTGTGATTAAAATATGTGAATAACTAATAAACCACACAATCAATGAAACATTACATTAAAGAGAGTCCAAATAACAGTCTATGAGAAATTGAAACAAATAAACTCTCTCAAAATAGTACTTACCTCTTACAATTTACTATCTTTGTTAGGTCAATATCCTCAATTCTTGAAGGAAATTTAGCCAAATTTCTACATGTCTCACAAATTCCTTTTATGTAGTTTATTTGAGGTCCATTTTCATGATCACATAATATAGACTTTATGAACAAACTTTCCTATTTAGGAGGTGCATTTTGAAACCCACATATTTCTTCTCTCATCTTTCGAAACACCTGATAGTAGAGATCAAATTCAATATGATAATGACAACAATAAGTTTCAAAAAACTTTTTTATCTTCATATAATATGGCTTTGACCTTTGAAACATTCTTTTCCCAATCTTTATATGAGGATATGCATTACAAAAGTTCATATACATCTCAAATTGTGTTGTGTCTAGCCAATGTTTGATATGATTTTCATAAATACTAGTTCCAATCCTGTGTCTCATAATATCTCTAGTATTTGATGATGGACGAGTTAGATCATGCCAAAAACCTAAGACCAAGTTCCTAACATCTTCAATCCTGAAAAAATGGGGAGCTCTACACATAATTTCCCAATTTCCTTCTAAACTCTCATCCAAAAACTTTCTTCTTTTCTCATATTTTTTCAATGTGGTTCTACTATAACCAATTTCAGTTGAAAGTGCAAACATTTTTCTTTTTCTTGCTATATATTGATGTACAATAGATGTCAACATCATCCTTCTTGTAGTGGCCTTATCCACTGATCGAGATCCTTTCCCAATGGAATCTAAACCCTTTTAAACATTTTGAACAATATCCTTTTGTAATCCCATGTGCTTCTTATTTGATGCCAAATGTACACCCAACAATTGTAATGACTCTTTGATCTCATCACGAAGAAGTAAACATGATAACAATTGGGTTTTTTCAAGTGTATCAAGATGATTGATCATTCCATTTACATATTTAGTCATTCACCTCTTTCTCTTATTAAAGGCTAGTTGGCATAATATTTTAGTTTCTCCATATCACCTTCTCAGCTAGTTTTATATGCTCATTCATACCAATAGAAGGAAGTGATCCTAACCCCTCTCCAACATGCATTATTTTTTCAACTTGTGCCTCCTCCCTATCTTCAAGGACCATGCATTCTTGAGCAGATTCATTTGATCCAATGTCTAAATTTGGCTTGACTTGAGCATGAAAGCTTCTTGCTTGTTGAGCCCTTCCTACATGTCACAAAATATTTTGCAAAAAAAAGTGAGAGATGATGTTATATAAGTGAAGTTTATGTCTGCAAGCAAACAAATTGATAAGACATGATGCTATAAGTGAGAGAAGTTTTTGCTAGTTTTAAATGCTCATCCATACCAGTAGAAGGAAGTGATCTTGACCCCTCTCCAACAAGCATTTTTTGAACTTGGGTCTCCTCCCTAACTTCAAGGTCCATGTGGTCTTCGACGGATTCATTTGATCCAATATCTAGATTTGGCTTGACTCTAGCTTGAGGAATCCCTAGAGCATAAAACATAAAAATAATGAGAACATTGAAGTGATGAAAAGATAATACCAAAGACACAAAACAACTACATGCACATGTATGAAAAAAAATCCATAAATGCATAGCCAAGGATAGGATACACATAGGTCAAATTCCATTCCAAGTATCAAAGTTTGAGGATTATGCATACAAGTGACTTAGAACTTTTAGGCTAGTGATATAGCAAAGGAAACCCTTAGAGTATAAAAGTGTTTATAGTCATTCAAGTGCAATAAAACTTGGATGACCAAGATGACTTGAGGACATTTAAAAGTATTTATAGTCATTCAAGTGTAATAAAACTTGAAAGTTTGAAAAAGCACAAAATAAGTTCAAAATGAAGAAGAAAAGAAAGACAATATAAGAACAAGACCTAATAAAAATGAAAAGGAAACAAAGAAACAAAAAATGTAAAGGGGATTATTTATATTGTCCAAGAAAAATGAGACATATGTGCAAGGACAAAAAATATCTCCTATTCTTTCAATTAGGATTTCTTGGTCTTGGATGTATATCTCCATAGTGAAATCTTACAAAAACTTCAAGATGGATAATTGTAAACTAATAGGTACTCCAATAAATGATGGTATGAAACCTTCAAAAAAAATGTTTGTTAAGACATAAAAAGAATAATCTATCATATAACTATTATTCCTTGGCACCATACAGCTTGAATTTTGATGTATACATTTGTTAGTCTCTAGAAAACTTGACATTGCATTAGTTTTAAGTATAATTTGAGTTCTAATTTTCAAATAATTCTAGAGCTTAGAATTGGGCATTTATTAAAATATTTAAAAAATATTTTTAAGGAACTATTGATCATTAGATTAAATTCAATGGGAGTTTAGAAAAATCTTAAGCTAATTAGATGTTGTAATGTAGATTGGATAGGGGATATTGATCACCAAATATCAACATTAGAATGCTACTTCATTGTACATGTTCAGGCGTAGTTTCATGAATAATTAAGAAAAATAATAGTTTCTTTCAAAGTGCAAAGTTAGAATATATAGGAATTTGCAAAGCCATAAAATAATTAATGTGGTTGAAAAAATTATGAAAATCAAATTCCAACATAGTGAGGGACACAAAATTTAAGGTTTCATTGGAGAACTAAGCATGTATTGAGGTACACTATCATTTTCTTCATGAACAAAGTAAAGAGAAAATTGTGTAGATGCAATACTCAACAATGATAATGTGATGACAAAGAAATTAAACAAAGGTATTGGTAAAAGATAAGTGTAAGATTTGTAGGAAAGGATTTAATGTACAATATTTTAGTTTAAGAGTACATTTTAAGTTGGGGTATTGTAAGTTGAAAAATGGTCATACATTAAACATTTCCAATTTTAATAAGAAATCCAATGCAAAATGTATGCACATAAAAATTTATGTTTAGGTGTACTAACCAAATTATTGGGTGGAGTAATGCACATTATGGATTCCATCCCATCAAATGAATAATCATGTTTTTTCAAAGTAAACGAATTTAAATTGGACATTTCAAAGTAGATTTAGTCTTTTATAAGACTCTTAAACACCTAAAACAAATTGAGGTGTTAATAAAAGTCCTAAACACACACTTGAGAGTGAGAGAGATAAGAAACAAGCATGTACCTTGTTTCTTTCTATGATAATTTTCCAAGTTTTGTTCACGCCTCTTTTGTTCTTCTTCTTTTGACAATTTTCATTGAGACGCATTTTTTTCTTTTTCTTTGTTGTCCCATTTTCTTCTTCAACTTAAAGATGACTCAAAAAAATTCCTCTACCAACTTAGTTAAATTCTCCTCCAAATTTTTCCTTGACTGATAAAAATGAAAAGTTGGCAAGCTCCAATATTTTCCTCCTTGATAAATGTGCAAAAACTTCTCCAAAATCTATGCTCCAAATTATATAAATGAGAATTAATCTTGCAATTTGATATCTAGAATAATGAAAAATAAGCTTCTATTTATATGCATATGGGATGGGAAAAAAATTATTCTAGTATACATGGAATAACTAGATCCTAGTTTAAATGAATCAAGTAGTAAACAAACAAGTTATTTTGAACATTGTGGATTTTGTTATTTAATTCATAGGTATGCACAACATATCTAGTAATTTTAGAATTTTGTTAAAGTGTCAAAAATGTATATTAGAGGTATAATTTGAATTGAATTTTCTTAATTATATTTAAATTGAATTTCAAGTTACTTGTCAAAAATGTATAATAGAGGTATAATTTGAAATAAATTTTCTTAATTATATTTGAATTAAACTTCAAGTTACTTGTCAAAAATGTATAATCTAGAGGTATAATTTGAATTGAATTTTTTTAATTATATTTGAATTGAATTTCAAGTTACTTGTCAAAAAGATTATATTTTGTTCTCAACTCAATGGTTCATGTTGCTTAAGTCATTTTTTAAAAAATATTTATTGTGATCAACATGAAAGAACTTAATTATAAAGTGGCATTGATTTCCCTAAAATTCTACTAGAGATCAAATGTATATTGAATGTAAGGAAATGTAAGTTGTAAGAGATCATCAAATAAGAAAACATGTATGTATATTGAATATTTAAAGAAAATGCATACATATATTATGTGTAAACATGTTTAAACCATAAGAAAGCACATGTACATACATGTAAAGGGATTCAATGTATAAACATAACACATATTATAAGCAAAGATGAAAATGTATGTATATATCATATAAGAAAATGTAGGTTAGAGGTCATGAAATATTGAATACTAAAGATCATCATATAAGAAAATACATGTGGTAAAGATCATAAATCTAGTGTGTAGGGCCTAATATGAATGTCTACTCCTAGTCGAACGACCATCTGAATGAAAACAATCCTGCTCTGATGGATGTACTGAGCCCTACAAATAAAATTGTGTATAGGATGTGTTAAGTACATATAATTTATATTAAATAAATTTTATGAAAGTTATTTTTAAATGAACTTGTATTTTTAAATATCAATCTAGATCTATGCATACATAAATATTGCATGTACATATACATGTGTGATTATATAAAAATGTAAAACTCACATGTCCACTGGCAACAAATTCATCCTCAGAGTCTCGTTGATCATCCAGACGATCTGGACCAAGGCTAGGAGTGATATGAGGTATATCCACCTATAACTATATATATACATATATATATCAACTTACATGAATATCTATTTAAAACAAAAATTTTAAATAATGAAAAAAAAATTGAAACATGCACATGCACACATACATGCACATCATCTGATATTGGATGACCTAAGTCCTTTGCAAGGGTTGCCTCCACCATATCCACCACATGGTCAAGTGACGAATAAACATCTGCATCCATATGATCTATCCCATGTCATGCCATAAATGATGAATGTAGAGGACTATGAAGGTGAGATGGCATTGGTGATGATGAACCAAAACCAATCAACATGTCAGTAAAACCCATAGTCTGTGCAGTTGTCAAATGAACTATAGATGGATCTTGACGCGCAGTAGTGCTCGGCTGAGAGTGATGGGATCCTGGAGCTGAACATAATCTGTGTGTTGTAGCCAAATGATCTCTAACATGATCTATATTGATCCCATAGTCTGATGCAAAGTGGGCATGTGCCTCCAACAGTTCCTCAACCAAACAATGTAGAGTCTCATGTGACATATCTCTTGTAATTGCATCAAGCTATGTAGGAGTAGGGATGTCAGACACTGCAAAAGGATCCATGGTGGTCCACTATGCTTAAAATGGCATGGTTTGAGAACATCTAGACATCAAATACTAACCTACACAATCATCAGATATCCTAGTGGTGGCAGCCACAATGTCACCTACAATGTCAATTGCTTCCTTTTGGGAAGCAACGACAACCTCATCTACTATGGGGGCTAGAGGTGGGTTGAGAACAGGAGACCTCTCACCAACCAATGCCCTAAACACTGGGATTGGTCTACCTCTTCGATGATAGGTGGGCCTATCAGAAATCCTGCCACACCCTTGACCAACATATGGTGGAATGTCCAGGTAGTTGATTTTGAGGCCCAAATGGACCTCAACATACAACTGTTGAACAAAATATAATGGAATCTAGTCATTGTTTGGGTATTAACCATGTGCCATGAGAAATTGTGGGTAGATCAATTTAGCCATAACACAATCAACACATCTAGTGACCTGGTATCCCTAACCTTACATACATTTTGATAAAAAGGAAAACAAGTTCTCTTTATCATCTCTTTGGTCACACTATCCTATATTTTTTTAAAAGGAACATCACCATGTACTTCTTCCCGCATTTGGGAAAGAATAGCAGCTACTCTATCTGGGGAATATGCACTAGTCCTCTCTAGTCCATCTCTTATTTTTTCTAAACTATGTAATATTGACATACATGGTTCATAATATATCTCAGGGTTTGCACCCTGTGCTAATGAGTCTCTTAATTTTTTAATCTCATTAGTGGTATTTGCAAACAAAGAATCTGGCTCAGGTGAAACATGATCTGCATTTTCCATATTATATATATAAGAGCAATGAGACTTTGGTAAATAATATATCTAGATAAAGGGGATGCAAATCTAAAATAGTTGTAATAATTCATCTACTCATCAATAATATTTTCATACCATTAACAATTTAAAAAGAATTGGAAGACAAATATAATCTCATAAAGAGGATGAATTTAATGGAAGATAATATAAAATCCTCCATGTGAGGATGAATTTAATCATTACATTATGAGTGAATCATCTCAATTATATAGCCAAGAACATCAAAAAGTTATAGATTGGAAAGCAAAATAATCACACATTTATTATATATTTATATGTATAAAGTTTAGATACCATCAAACTATTTAAACTTATAGATTGCATAAAGCTATAAATTGAATCGTTAAAACTAATTTATTAAGAATCAAATCTAATAAATTTTGACTTCATAGTGCATACTTGTTATAAATATCTGACTAATCCAACCATACATTTTATATATGTTAAAAAATATATAATTATTATGCCCATAATTTTTCACTAGAAAACCCCAATAATTTTTTTGTTTGAGTCCTTTAATTACGCTAATTAATGCTTTAAGAATTTATGATGCAAAAATAACCATCTCCAATAGAATTAACATCCTTCCTTTAATTAATTTATTGGTTTAACTTGCTAATGTGATACTATATTATTAATTCATCTCTCACTATTAACTATACTTTAAATATTAAATTTGCAAGTATCACAATTTAATGGTTACACTAATAATATTCTCATTATAATGGTTATGTCATTGTAACCCACAATGAGTTGTTCCTACTTCTATTTCTTGTTGACAGTAATGTCAATATGGTATTATGATTATTAGGATAGTTCCTCATGACCCAATGATGGAATTTAAAGTACTAAATATGTAACTTTTGATTGTAATAACAACATGAATAATTATATGGTTTGCATTTCTTTATTTATTTTCCTCTCATATTTCAACATCTATAATATTTTTTGCCAAAAATGCTATCCAATTATCAATGAGCATTAATAAGGTTAAGTATACTAACATTAGTATTAAGGTAACTATCGATATGAATATTGATAAGAGTATTAACATACTTGATGATATTAAGGATCACTCTACAATTAATACAAACATTCTATTAAATTTATTACTCACAAATAATATTAAACTTTACTCATAATAGAAATGTTAATGTGATAGTGATATCATGTTTACATATACCCTCATTTATACTATTACAAATACCATCCATTAACACCCATAGATCAATACTATACTAAATTTTATTAATAATATTAATAATGTGTGTGTGTGTATATATATATATATAGTAGTGAATAAACACTATTATTTGGCAGCTCATTGTTGCTTGCAAAAATTTTATTACCATCTTAGCATCCCTAATAAGATTATCAATAAAATACTTTTCTTACTCGGGTGATTTTATTTGCGACTTATTTTAGTATGACGATCCCCATTTATATTACCCTCAATAATAGTATCATTATCATTTGTTATTAATATATTTAATTTTAATTCTTTTATCTAACTCTTATATATTGTTATAGCATTTATTTAATTATTCATCTCTATTAGAAAAATAATTATATGATTAAATATATTGCATACTTGTTATAAATATATCACTAATCCAACCATACATTTTATATATGTTAAAAAATATATAATTTAACAATTTATACAACTTCTAATTATGATCAAGACAATAATCTTAATCTATACCATTATTTTGAGTTTGGTTTAATAGATATTGAAAAAAATTATAATCATAAAAAAACAATGAATAAACTAAGGATCATTTTAACAATGGTGAATTAGTGCCTAAAGATTGGCCTAAAAAATTACAATATTCAACATTCTCATCAAAAATTATATATGAAAACTAAGGATCATTTTGTTATATAGATTTTCATATATTTAAAATTTGAATATTTATTACTATAACATGTTCATTACAATTAGATTTTTAAATAATATTATAATAATTTATTATGTCTTGGACATTTGTTTTGTGGATTTTAAAGTTGTTTTTTAAATTTAAGTTAGATCAAGTAGAATCTAATGAGATACCTTAAAAAGATTCAAGTTTTATAATTTAAATCTCCCTCTTAGAAATACCGTTTTTTTCTAGTCTTACAATTTCTTGTGTCATCTGTTCAAGTATTTTAGCTATGGATTTAGCTGCAATCTTGTAGGAGGTATTACGAAGAGTAATTAGTATCCACCCTCAGATAATTTTCTTTTTTTCCTTTAGGAATTAATTTATCAACCCTTGATTAATAGAATTTAAATGATGGATCCCTTTGATATAGCTACGTTTCATACCTCATAGAGTCCTCCTTGATGAATGGACATATTGTTTTAAGGAATTGTGTAGCTAAACCATCTATTCCAAGACATTTTGAGTATTCAAATCCTTCAAGGAAATATCAACCTCCTCAAGGGTGAATAAATTATCTAAATGTGCCTATTTTTTTAGGCCAATTATTTTGGGTATGGAAGTGCCAATCAATTCCTCAACTATATCTTGAAGTGGATCTCCTTCAACTAGATCAATTAAAAATTATTTGTAATGTTGGAGGAAAATAGATGTAGTATCATTAGAGTTGTCATGGAACTACCTCTCTTGATCAATGACAGATATTATCCACTCTTGAGAATGTAAATATGTTTGAGATAACTAAAAAATAATTTGTATCCCCTATATCCTTTCATCCAATGTAGCTTATCTCTTAACTGAGATCCTCTACCACAATTAAGTTCAAATATTCTAAGTTCTATTTCAACAGAAGCAACCACTCATTGTAGAAAAGTTATTAGTAAGTGCTAAAGCCAAAATAAGTTTATTTTTTTCTATTTGGATCCATATTGTTTTTCCATTCTAGATCTCTTTCTATCCATATTCTTATTGTAAGATCATATTAAGGTAGTGTGCAATAGATTTAATCGCATCATTCCACAATTGTATCAACTTACCATTTTGTTGAGGTCTAGGAACATCAACCAAAGGGATATTAGGGAAGCAAGATCAATTTGATTGAGGTGGGAAGCTTTGAGCTTGAAGGATAGATTATTAGGTATGAGGAATAAGAAGTTTGAAAAGTTTAAAGAATTGGGAGGTGATATGTGAGATAGGTTTAATAGAATCTACTTAAATAAGGGTGTTTTATGGAGAGGGGACAATGTAAAGAGAAATAACTAAGTAAAATCTATCAATACAAATAAGTTTCCCTTAGTTCACCATCTCTTTAGTTGGTCCAAGTGAACTAGTGATGAGTATATAATATCCCATTTATTAGTGTAGGAATATTTTTACACCAAGCTACTTTCTTTCATTTGGTATTAAGGCTTGGTCATCTTACATTCTAGGTGTTATGGGTATAGTTTTTTTGTACTAATCTTGGAGTGAGTGGGACCTTGCATAAAAGAAAATCTTGTTGTAGGAAAAATAGCAACTGTGTCAAGGAAAAAGATGTGGAAATTTACAAGAACTTTTTGTTAAAGAAAAAGTGGGAGACCACTTATAATTTTATTTATATATAATATTTTACATATAGTTGGTTCAGGTGGACATACTAGTGGGAAAGAACCAGCAAGAAAACCCCTAGTTGTAGTCCGAGTAACAAATTTTACGAAATATCAAAAAGACCAGTGAGGTCCCTATACAAATGACCAATTATCCAATTACAACATTACATAAGCACATTGGTTGAATACATTAGTACATATGCACATTCCCTTATGCACCCAAAATACCCAAAAGAAGACATCATACTAGATATACCCATGACCCGAATACCTAACACTGGAGATTACAAAACCTTACTAAACATAAGACTGATAAGTTGGGAAGCCACTTTCAAAAGGATGTAGATTTTCCACCAACATGCTGAAAGCCATTAATCAAGCTTTCTTCCGTTTCCATTCGTTCACCTTTGTGCTGGTGATCATGCTCAAAAAAAGGTTTTAATTTGTTAATATCAGGAACACAACAATAACAAAATTTCTTTTTGGATGAAGATGGAAGTTTCAAATCATGAATGCAAACATGACTTCTCAAGAAAGAAATGGCATGATATTTTATTTTTAAATCATCAATTTCCTACATGGAAATGGTAGATCTATATCTGTTTAGAACTTGGTACATATGTGAATAAGTTTCATGCAGTGTGGATAATAACATGCCTTGGAATATGTCAGCATACCTCTTCATATGAAACAAAACCTTTTTTCAATAATTAACATTATAAATTAATACTTGGCTCATATTGTATAATCACACTAGAAACCAAAAATGGAAGATTGAGAGTCTCAACTAAGAATTCCACCTTATAGATAACATTCATACTAGAAGCCAACAACTAAAGACCAAATTTCATAAATAAAGTTCATGTGTTATATATCATGCCTTTGAGGGATCCACAAGTACCATGAGCCTTTCGAAATCCTTCTCCATCTAAATGCATCCATTCAAGACCATTGGGAGGTGGGTATACAATATGAGCCAATAATTTTAATGTTAATAATTGAAAGAAGGCATACAAATTATTCGAGCATCTTAATTCTCATACAGAGTTACATCTTAGTCAATTTCTCAATGTATGAGTTCCATATATTTGTAATTTTTTCTTAATATAAAAACATATTTTATTTCATTAATTAACCTATATGTTCCATGTTACAAAGGATGCTCTTATTTTTAATTATAAGTATATAATTCAAAATTAATTAGTAATTTTCAAGATAGAGTACACACAATTTCTTTAGTTAAAATAAAATAATATTCTTATTTCCATGTGAGAGTTATGTAGAATGGTAGCTTGATGTCTCAAAAATATTTCTTTCATGTATGTACTAAATTTTTATCATTACATTAAATGAATGAATCATCTCAATTATATAGCCAAGCACATCAAAAATTTATAGATTGGAAAGAAAAATAATCACATTTATCATATTTTTATAAGTATAAAGTTTCTACTATCAAACTCTTTATACTTATAGATTAAATTATTTTTGAATTTGGTTATTTGGGTTCAACATGTCATGCTATAGGATTTTCTTGTGTTTTCACCATGTTGTCATGTGTAGATATCTATGTATTTTATAGGTTTAGGAATTTTAGAGGAAGGAAAGGTTGAACAAAATGCATAAGGATGAGATGGAGCCTTGTTTACCTTAGGATTTCGTTGAGGCTCCCTTTGAGCATAATCGAGGGGTGGTTGGTCCTCTTGTAGACATGACTAATTTAGAAGGTCTTGTCAAGAGAAATTTAGAGGATATTGGTAGAGACAAGAATCATGTTACAGTTGGATTAGTTGGAGTTCATTGCCTTTACCATTCTCTTGAATTGCAACATTCACCTCTTGGTATTTCTTCTAATAATTTAAAAATATGAAGGTGATTCAAGTTTAGAAGATTATAGGAACCCTTTATTCCCTTTGGTCTCAAGTTTGGAAACTAAAGATGGAAACTCCATTACAAACCTCAACTAGGTTCATTCATGGAAAAGGATAAGGTTGACAATAATATATAGTTTTGAGGAATTTTGGATTCAAGTTGTGAAATGATAGATCTACTAATGTTTTTGGGAAATGACCTTCTTTATTAGATACATTGCCACTATTGGTGGAGTATTTCTAATTGGATGTTATTTTTCTAACTTACAACTATATTTTTCTTATAAAATATAAATTTAAACTTTAACAACATTACTATTTGGTTCTCCAAGGTCATTCCCTACAACCAACAATAAAAGAAATATTTATTAGCACTTTCTCTTAATGTGAATGGCTTTGTTTGTTATACATTAGGCACTGTATATTGGATAATAACACTTGCAACACTTATATTACTAATATATAACAACATTATTATCATTTCATGACATTAATGGTAAATACTATTATTGCAATATTAAAATTTACTCTAAATAATAATATTACTATTTATAATACATACTATTATCAATGTTAATATTTGTATTTATGATACATAATGTGACTATAACCCAATTATTAGTGTTAAGTATGTTATTGGAGATGGCATTCCTTAATATAAATATTACCTATTAGTATTATTTTCTTTTATCTTGTAGCCACAATAATTTTTCATTTACAACCTTACTATTAAATATTAATAGAGTTTATTCATCTACTCAAAGGAATAAGTTTTACCTGATTTATATTAAAAAAAAAAATCCTAATATGTAGTTCATCCTCTAATATTCAATGCTGATTTGAAAGAGTATATATATATATATATATATATATATATATATATATATATATATATATATATATATATATATATATATATATATATATATATATATATATATATATATATATATATATATATATATATATATATATATATATCCTATTATTCTTTATGTTTAATTTCAAAATTTTAATGCTCTCAAGTATAGGTTACAAGTGCATTCTTTACATTTTTTCTCTTTCTTTTGTACTATTTTGTATGGGTGTCTTATATGCATTTCCTCAAACATATAATTTTAATTTCAATTTAGCTTTCAAATGCAAGATTTAAACTGAAGCTTGTACTTAAATAATATCATGTTATCCTTACAAATGGGTTTGTTGAAAAGACTTTAGAAACTTTCAAGCAAATGCAATTGACAGTTGTAAAGCCAAATTCCACAACCTTCCCCCTGCTTGTGCCAAAATGGGAGCTTTGGATAGGGTATGGACATCAATCAAATCATCAAGGGGGAATTTTACTAGATGTTGTAGTTGCAATTGCAAGTGCCCTGGTAGACATGTATGAAAAATGTGGAAGGCACATGAACTATTTGATATAATGCCTCAAAAAAATTTGTTAACAAAGTAAGGCTTTAGAAACATTCAAGCAAATGCAATTGGCAGTGCCTTGGTAGAAATGTATGCAAAATGTGGAAGCATAGACAAGGAACATTAATTGTCTGAATTTTTTTTTAAATGGGTATGGAAAATATTTCAAACAAACGAACTGCAAAGTCAAATTTGACACTCCCTGCCTGTGCCAAAATTGGAGCTTTAAAATGCGGTATGAACATTCATCAAAGCATAATAGAAATTAAGTTTTTTGTTCTTGAAAGGCTTTAGAAAATTTCGAGCAAATGCAATTTCAATTTCAACAAACTTAATTTCAAATCTACTGTAAATTTTAACCATTTCATTCCATTTAGGGTTTTAATTTTTTTCAAAATAAATTCAATTTGAAACACAATTTCAATCATCAACCTATTGCTCACTATGGCTCGGTCAAGAGGTTGATGAACTTAGAAATGTGGTGCACATTTTTCCCCTAGGTTCACCAACTTCGTTGTTCACATTCGTCGTCCTCCTCTATTCACGTTCACTGCTTTACAAACAGTCATGTGAAGTATGTGCGACAATGACTTCTTCTTTTTATATGCCCTAATTCAGGGGGTTCAGTCCAACCTAGGTTCGACCGAACCCTATAAAATATGTTTATTTTATTGGGCTATTGAGTGGTTTAGTCGAACAATGGGTTCTACCAAACTTATAGGTTTGGTCAAACATATAATAGTGTTCGATTGAACCTATAAGTTTTGTTGAACCCCTTGATATGGTGAAAACAAAAAAAAAGAGAATTCCTTCCTCAAAATAATTGTAAACCACTATTATGCTTTAACCCCATGCCTTAAGTTGGCTCACATGTGACGTACTTTTCTTTTTAGGTTTAGTATTGTATTTTTTGGGGTAACCCTTCCTATTTCGTGGTCTAGCTTTATTTTCAAAAACATATAAATTGGCATAGGGTTTTTTGAGTAAAGCTCTCATGTCTTAGGACGAGACATTGGCTACTTTAAAGTAGTTTCTCATAGTAATGGTGTTAGAAACCGAGCTTTAAAGTGGGGGCATACATCGATGAAATATTTTGGCATATTTCATGGTGTGATATTTTTTTCTTGTGATGTGTCCTTTTTTTGGTGGTGTCATTGGGTTTGATGTCCTCCAAGAGTGCAATATTTCTAAGCATACGATCTCCCTTTTTGGCATGATGCAAAACAAGAGGCATCCCATAAGTGGCGATATGATACTCTTTGACTTGTCCTCTCTTGGAGACACTAGGAATGATGTTCCCTAAGAAGAATACCTTACACAAACAAAGAAAAATCCCCTTTAACAATTTAAACTTATAGACATGACATTCAAAAGCATACAAAAAAACATTACATTGTGGTGCCTTATCGAAGTTGTCAAGAGGATAACTTTGGTATGTTATGGGAGGCTAATATGATTCTCTGATATCCTACCTCATTGGGAAAAATAACCTAGTGGAAAAACTAAGGTTCCACTACACCAAAATGAGCATGTATGATTGGGACAACTCACCTAGTGGACAGACTAAGGTTCCACTACACCAGAGTGACCAACACATGTTACGAACAAACAACCCCATTACACATCATGTTGGAATAGTTGTACTTGATCCTTTATTTTTCTTTATTTTTCTTGGCCTTTGGTAGGGTATGGCATTGTATCTTTGTTATTGTTGCATACTTAAGTTTCTTGAATGTCTACTTTAGTGTGAGTTTGTCATGGGTGCAAACTCTCACTAAAGGGGAAAAATGTAGTGTCGAAAAAAGTAACCCCTTTCACACTTAATTTGGGAATAAGTGACATTGAATTAACCTATTAATACCTTGATTCAATGTTGTAATGTGTTGTACACATTCACATTAATCTAGGGCCCTTTTTAATACAATGTACCTAAATTGTACCTTATTTATGGTGTTGTAAAGTGTTGTACTACACTTTCACACATATCTAGGGTGTCATTAATTAATTGTGGTTAATTGAGCTTAATTGGACAATTTAATTCAAATTTAAGCTTTATTAATGACACCTTTTGAAGGATCTATCCTAACACCTAGTAATTAAATTGCATAACATTTAATTTGGAAAAACCAAGGTCCTAGAAAATGGTGCTAAGACCCATTTTCCTTTAGGGGTGAATGGGTCCTCTCCATATAGGACATGCCTTTCTATGTATTTTTGAGGTGGGTTTTTTAATGTTCTTTCAACCCCCTTAATCAAGGTCCTAGAAAGTTATGCTAGGACTCATTCGCCTTTAGTGGCAAATGGGTCCTCCTCACGGGTATGTGTAGGATCATGATGGGCCAAAAAGTGGCAATATTATGGGTATTTGTAGGGTGTGGCTGACGACTTATTTTTTACCCAAAAGTAATGAAACGAAAAGGGTTTTTAGAGGATATTTTCAGATTTCCACCAATATAATTTATGCTTTAATTTGAATTTAATAAATAATTATTATTCATTTTCTATTAGAATTATTACTAAAGTCTTGATCGATAGGCTGATTGAAAAACATCTCTAACTTTCAAATGGTATCACATTTTTTGAGTCTGAAACATGTGTCACATTTTATGCTTCACATACTATAGGATTAAAAAAATAAAAAAATAAATTTTATGAATTTTTACCAAGTTAAGGTGGCCAGACATACGAGTTTTTATATTTTTTAAAAGTTGTAATAAAAAATTCATAATTAATTATTTACTTGGAAAAAAATTACAAAAAAATATCCATCACATCTAAACATGAGTCTCTACTTATATATAGAATATTATAAGAAAATATTATCATTTTATTATGGTTAGGGTGGTCAGACAAACACCTACTTCTTATTTTTTCCCTAAAATTTAAGTACTACTGCATTGAAATTTCAAATTTTCACCAAATAGATTTTATTTATTTTAAATAAACCTAGTATTTTAGAAACTACATTCAATTTTCTAAAAATTCTATTCTTACATATTTTTGAAATAATATAGATAACTTATTCAAATTTTTACGTCAAGTTTCCTAACACTGATTTTTCTGAATTTTTTGCCACTTAAGGACCCGTTTTTTCCATGATGATCCTGCACATACCTTCACATAGGACACCCCTTTTTGCATTTAATTTTGGTGAGATCATTATGATTTTCAATCCTAGATCTGGTGTCGACTTGAATCATTTTAATTTTGAGTTTAATCTCTAGATTTAGTATAATATTGGGTTAATTCACATAGTTTCACCTAACAACTTTGAGAGGGCATCCTAATACTTGACAAGAGCATTATAGAGCAGTTCAAGAGTGTTTTCAAAGGAATTCAAGGGTAGATTAGTGAGGTCTTATTGTAGCAATTCAAGATCATTTCATAATGTCAAAGGCATAGTGCATTCAAGCATGTTATTTAGAAAAGGTTGTTAATGTAGCATTGAAGATCCATCTTGCAAGCATTGTTTCACATCTTGTTTGAGATCAAGATCTAAATTCTTCATGGCCACTTCATTTTATATTGAATATTTACATTCCAAGACAACTTCCAAGGTATTAACATTGTATGTTTTATGTTTCATGTCCATATTTCATTATTTCATGATTTGGTTTAATTATCTACAAGGGGGTTTGACTTAGGCAAACCCCAATACACTAACAATCAACAATTATTTATCCTCTTGAATGTTTTTTTGTAGATTCATAGGTCAAAGATCAAGTGGAGAACAAGATTGGAGCTAAATTTTCAAAGTTGTCATGGAAGATTATGTGGATGACCTTCATGGAAAATCAAAGATAAGAGATGGGCATATGGAGGCAATAGAAAAAATATTTGATCAAATAGAAAAATACCTTCATCTCAATCCAAAGAAGTGTGTATTCAGTGTCACATTAGGTAAACTATTGGGATTCATTATTTCCTAAAGAGGCATATAAGTTGGTCTTTCCAAAGTTAAAGAAATAATGGAAATTCATCCTCCTAGAAACATCAAATAGCTATGAATTTTTCAAGGAAAACTTTACGATATTAGAAGATTCATCACATAGCTAGCAAATAAGTTTCAACCATTCTCACATATTCTCTACAATAATATTAGTTTCAAATAGGATACCAATTGTCAACAATAATTTCAACAACTTAAATTTTTTAGGTTCATAGGATGAAATTTCTATGATTTTGATGTGAATTCTCACTCCATGAATGTATTGGAGCTTCAAGAAATGGTTCACTTAAAATAGAGTTAAAAAGGTGTTATTTGTAGGTGTAATCTATGTAATTTATTTTCCAGAATTTTCATAGGTGTGTTTATTGTTTTAATATCATAAAATTGCACACTTATGCCATTTCACATTACATACACCTTCACTCTAGCTTAATGAGATGATAATACAAATATTTTCCTTCTTAATCTTTATTTTCATCCTTACCTTATCATTTTCTTCTGATGGGGAAATTTCTGTTGAGGATGTTTCCACATCACATAGACATACATGTACTACTTGAACATCTTGATAATATTTACTTGATTCTTTTGCTTCATTCTCACTCTATTCCATTTCTTACAATTCATTCACTCTATTTTCACTCTTGCAACTTCTTTCTCACTTCCTAGCATTTCCAATCTCTTCTTGTAACTCTTTATCTCTTCTTGTTGGTTCAAGCTATCTACATCACATTCTTGCATGTTCATGTCAATCTTTCAAGAAATTTCTATTCCTCTCATCTTCACCAAGCTCATTAGAGGGAGGATATCATTTACTTTTATATAATTATTTTTCTTATTAGTTAATATATCATTGTCTTTCATGTCTTATTTATTGTCTTGTCATTCCTATTATCTATCTTTCTATCTCGTTGTCTATTTGGCTATTTGTGGAGGTGAAAACAGCAAAGTGGGGGTTGGACAACGAAATATCCCAAAAACAACCCCAATAATTTTCCTATTTCTATGTGTGTAGGTTGTCTGTGAGGATCTTGTAGGAGGCTTCATAGCTAGACCTACCATGATTTCATCCCTTTTCTTCTACTACTTATCATTTCATTTAGTAGTTTACTTATTTCTTAATTAGTATTTTTTTTGTTATACTCTCCTACATTTTTTTATTTTTCTTAGTCTAGTTAAAAATATCAAACTTTAAAAGTCAATTAGTTATTAAAAACCTTAAGAATTTCTAGAGGCTGACTTTGTCTCTGGTCCATATGAGATGCCACTATGCTACAGAGATTCCAATACATCACATTTTCATCCTTGGTCCCCACTTTCATCCTTTGGCCAAGATCCTATTTGTCTCTTGAGACCTCTAAGATTTGTTCACTTAGTCGGTGAAGTTCTCCTATTATAAAAAAATCATAAAAACCAAAAATACTACATAAACTCTCTTAACCATCACCTATCACTTGAGCTTTGTCCCAAAGGTAATAGAGATCTATTCACAACCTATAGAATCTTCCCTATTCTAGAGACATGAGAGTAGTGAATCCTCTCCATTATTTTTTTTTGAACCCGATGTGAACTTTATTCCTTCCTATCTTTGTCTCAAAAAATTATTCTCTCGTGTTAGGACATGTAGTTTATAATATTTTGTGACACTCTTTATGATCTTCATGATAAAATAAAGTACATCTATATATGTAGTAAGAAGAAGCTATTGAAACATAGATATGGGTTTTAGAAGGTTTAGTCCACCTCGAACTAGCCCTAATTTTGAAGAGTATTCTATAGGGCTTCCATCTTGATATTCCTAGTGCAGGAGCACCTTGGATGCAATTTTGGGTTATATTGTGAAACTTTGGATTTTTCTTTATTTTGGCTTGACTGATGTAAATAAGGTCATTTGAGACCATCCTAAGTGTTTTAGGACCATTTTTGGTCATTAGGTAAAATTTAGGAAAATATTGTAAAAATTGTAAAAGTTGCTCAAAAAGTGTCATTAAGGTGTTTTTTTTAAAACTATTCAAAAGGTGGTTGACAATAGTTGTTTTTGATTGGAAATGTATAAGGACACCTTCCAAAACTATATGTGGGGGTTAGAGACATTGTTTTTGAAGTTTTGATTAATGAAGCAATCATTTTTTGGGCATTTTCTAACATTCTTGTGCTGCCACAATAGTGGTTTACAATTTCTGGTAGGAATTGATTTTTGCTGAAATCGCATATTTTTAGAAAATATAATGATTTAAGCCTTGAAAAGTTTAATTTAAAGAATTCCAATTGAAGATGGTTTGACCAAACTACCTTAAATCAAACCCCCTTGGATAGAACCCCGCTAGTTTTAAACCATACCTATAACAGAGTCTCCTTTACACCTATAAAAATGTTGATAAAAAAACCACTTTTGATTTACCTTTTGGGGGATCAAATGAATGCATTTAAAATTTATTTTTTGCAAGTATGTAGTCCTTATTATAAGCTTCCCAAAAAGAATAATTTTAAATAAATTTAATTTGATTATTATATTTATTTTTTATTTCTCGTCAATGTATGTTTTTCACCGAAAATAAAGCACTTTGTTCTACACATGTGGAAAAATAACAGATTATTAAAAAAAAAAAAAAATTAGTGCACCAGATATTGAAGTCCTTGATCCAACAAAGAAAAAAAATTGAATTTTGATACATACAAAAAAAGTTACGCGTTATACGGTCACGCTATGTCTGAATTATAATTGGTTTGAATTCGAAACTTGATTAAAGAAAAAATATTCAATAAAAAACTATCTAACCAAGTGGAAGCACTAGATATCAGAGTTTGAAATCTAAATTCAAAATAATTAGAATTTTATCCTTCATGGAAAAAAATGTATACATTATACGGTGAGTGTCACTTTTTAAAAATGCTATTTTTTGAAAAAAACTAGTTTTCGAGTGAGATGGAAAAACAAGTGCAATCTAATTCCAATTTTTTTGAAAAAAACATATTTAGAATCTATAGTCAAAATTTCATGAAACTCTAGTTTGCATCATCTTCAAATTCCTCATTGTTTAGCTACTATAGGTGCCCGAAAGTGAAGATTTAGTTAAAAAAAAATATTTCAATGTCCAATTTGGCCAAAAATTGTAAACCACTATTGTGGGATTTGACATGAATTTTAAGATCCATATTTTGATATGAAATAAATTATAATTTTTTCCAAGTGAATATACTTTCATTTGCTTCAAGTCTCATAACATTCATTTATGATTTGAATAAGTTATAATCATTTTGGTGAAGACTGCTTTGTTCTAACAATGTTTTCCAAAATTTGCAGTCTAAAAACATGTTTGTACGACCCTGTACAGACTAGTATGGGTTTGAAACTTGGATGAATGGAAATATTTTGATGTTAAAACAAAAATTTATTTTTAACAATAATTTTGGAAATGCATTTTGAAAGTTCAAACAATCCTATTTTTCAAAACTACCTACAGCAGACCTAGGTTTCTAGGAAGCTTAAAAAAGTTCATATCTTGTTATTTAACTGTTGAAAAATTCTATAACTTTGTGAAAACCTTCATTTGGATGTGTTATATGTGTTCAAAAAAGGAAAATTCATAATTCAATCATTTGACCATATGTTTTCACTAGCCCTAGGATTGTTAATTAGGCCTAATAGAAAAGGAGACAGTCAAAATTTGGGCCATTCTGTACAAAGGAACCATACCCCATTTCTAGATATGTGTTGTAAGAGACAAAAGGGTATCCAAAAATGGTCTTTTTTTTTCTTCTGAAAGTCAGGTCTGCTCCATAAGTTATGTCTAAAAAGGCATTTGAAGAAGGCTACAAGGATTGGGAGAAATTTGTGAAGGAAACACCAATAGGTAGAAGACCAAAGGTCTTGTCAGTGATTGTCTAGTTGCATTTGGAATTTTTACCTCTGCTCTGCATCAATTCTCTACCTCATAATGAAATTGTGACCCATACCCCTCTAGCCTCTCCTTCAAACTTTTCCACTTCCCTGGAGGAGGAAACCACTCTCAATGTTCTTGTGGATTGGGTTCACTCTTTGGAATTGAGGCTCAAACATCTTGCAATATTCTTGACGAGAGAATATTATTATGTCCAAGCCACTCCCCTTTTCAATGATCTAAAAAATTTATTAATGAAATATTGAAGGGTCTTAGAGTTATTTTGTGGCATAGTGAATATTGTGGAAACTCATGTCCCTTCTTACACCTTTGTCTTGGATAATACTAAAAATGTTCAATCAGAGATCACTAGCTATCAACTTAATATCCTAATACCTAGAGTGTGTATTTGCATGGCTGACACAGGTCCCTCCATCAACACTACTAACTATTATGTGGTATCACAACACACCCCAAGACTGTAAGACTTGGAGACCCCAAGTGAAAACTAGCGCTTATGGCAAGTGTTGGCTAGTGGGAAAGATCAGTGAAAGTGAAAAGCAAAGAGAATTTTTTTTGAAGTAGTACTTCATAATTCAAGTGTTCTGGGTATTGAGTACCAAGAACCAAGAAATCCAAAAATGTAAAATGGTAAAGAAAAGTGTTGAGTGAAGCATTCTAGTTTGGGAGTCAAGATACGATAAATATGGAACTTTTGGTAAAAGCCAAGGTCTAGGAAAATCATGGGCAAAAGTTGGACACCGGATACTGGGTACCGGGAAACAATGCAAAGTAAAGTTTTAAAATTTTAAGGTTATCCAAAAGGTCCAATGGTCTAGTAACCCAATCTAAAAGAAAACTATGCAAGAGTATATGATTTTCTTGAAAGTGTGTGGGTATGTGCAAAATCATGATGGGCCAAAAAGTGGCAATATGATGGGTATGTGGCTGACGAATTTTTTTTACCCAAAATTGATGAAAAGAAAAGGGATTTTAAAGGAGATTCTCAACTTTCCACCAATATAAATTATACTTTACTTTGAATTTAATAAGTAATTATTATTCATTTTCTATTTAAATTACGACTAAAGTCCTGATTGATAGACTGATTAAAAAACATCTATAGCTTTCAAACGGTATCACATTTTTTTAATCCAAAACATGTGTCACATACTATAGGATTAAGAAAAGAAAAATTGAATTTCATGAATTTTGACAAAGTTAAGGTGGTCAAACATATGAGTTTTTATATTTTTAAAAGTTGTAATAAAAATTCATAATTAATTATTTACTTGGAAAAAAATTACAAAAAATATGCATCACTTGACATGATTCCTCTACTTATATCTAAAATCTTATAAAAACTATTATCATTTTATTGTGGTTAGGGTGGTCGACAAAAACCTACTTCTTATTTTTCATTGGAATTTAAATACTTGCATTGAAATTTAAAAATTTCACCAAATAGATTCCTTTTCTTTAAAAACCTAGTAGTTTAGAAACTATATTCAATTTTCTACAGATTCTATTCTTACATATTTTTGAAATAATATAGATAACTTATTCAAATATTTACGTCAAGTTGCCTAACTCTGATTTTTCTAATTTTTTTGCCACTTAAGGTCTTGTTTTTTCCATGATGATCCTACACATACCTGTGTTATTTATGATGGATTTATAATGATAATGGATTAATGATGGTTTTATTGACATGATATTTTTTATAATTGTTTTTAAAAGGGATTAATAGGTGGAGTTTATTATTGTATGAGAAGTAGATTGTGATGCAAAGTTTGAGTATGGACGATCAGGAAAATTTGGATCACAGATAAAATCATATCCAGATCAAGCTATGCATACTGGGAAATTATGTGAAGGAGGAGCTTGAGTCAATGGAATACTGTCCATCCCCGGTATTTCACATACGACAAAGGAAAGTTCCAACCTCTGAGGAAGCCCATTCCTGAGAGTAGAAAGCTCGAGGTAGAGCTAAAGTGTAGAAATAGGATGATAAAGCAAGCATTCTAGATATATAGGAAAGTTCCTACATAGTATCTAGATTCAAGTTATTATCCTAGTGATAATAAAAAGATGAAACACCTGAAGGACATCAACATGTAGATGAAGGTTGACCTTCATTGACTTCAGTTGCAATTCTCTTACCAATCATCTTATTCCATGGGCCTTGATGTGATTCTTCCCTTGGATTTCCTCTCATGTATTTATCTTATCCTACATGTGTCTTGCTTCTATAAAAGGCCAAGGGATACTTCTTTCTAAGTTAAGTTTAGAATTTTTGGATGTCAAAAGAGCCAAAACTTCTTTAAGTTTCACTCCTTTTTCTATTTTCTAAATCATTCCGGATTAAAAACTTGTATGCACATAGAACTTAATAAATATTGAAGCCAATTTGATAGCTACCTATTTCATGTATCTTTTGTAGTTGGTTTGTTAGTTCAATTGAACAAGACTGTGTGTTGTGCCATTTAAGGGTGCATATAGAACCTACTCGGTGTCCAAACTACACCCCCTTCTTTAAAAGCTCGCACCATTTTATGCCTAGATGTAAAGCAATCTAGTTAATTATAAAGCAGTTTGCTTTGATTTGATTAATTCTTGGGGCATGCATGGAGAATACTCGGGAGCATTTTTATTTTTTAGTATTTTGATGCTTTATTTTAGATTAGATATTAAATTCAAAAAATGTTCCAAAAAAAAGATGAATGAATGGAAATATTATTGAAAATATTTCATTTCTATGGAATTGTTGAATGCTTAAAGCTAAATCTACTTAAGTGATAGAAAAATTGTTTGGTGTTCATTAAATATTATTGCAAATTTGTTGATTTTATGAGATTATATTATGACTAAATTGAAAATATTTTATCTGATGCTTATGATTCTTAAAGAAATCATAGATAACCATAGTCCCCTTGAGATTAATAGCAATATCACACCATACCCTAAAGTGAACTTAGTATGGTCAAGACTTGACTATTGAACCATTGGGATTAAGCTAAGTCAACCTTTTCCTTTCACTCAGACCCTTAGGTTTCCCTAGTTTAGTATTTCAAGTAAAGATAGGTTCTTTGTTGTTTGTCTATGAAAATTTTATTTGTACTTTTGTTGTGAGTAACATTATCATCAATACTAACACCATCAATGCACATGAGGAGGTCCCTATGGTTAAGGTGAATCAATTCCCTCTATTTTTTGAGGGTTTTACATCTAGAACTCAAAATGTGTCTACCCTTGGTGCTGGTGTTGGCATTGGTGCTTTTGTTAGCACTAGTGATAGTGCCTCTATTTATGCAGGTGCCTCTACTAGTGTTGGTGCTTCTGTAGGTGTTTCTACTACTCACACTTTGTTTGTAGACATTGCCCTTAATTCTCTCTTGCATAACATAGGACATATACAATCTTAGTTGGAAAACTTGGCTAGCTCATCTGCTCAACCGATGTTCTAATCATTTTGTCATCGTAGTCCTTTATCTATTCCTATTCTAAACACTCCCATCCTACAAGGGGTGAAAATTTTAAATTTTAAGAAGTGCAATGGTCATGGGGACCTAAAGAATCACGTCTCATCCTTTAATTCCATACAATTGTACTGATTTCTTTCACCATGATGCACTGCTAGCAAAATTGTTCCCATGTTCTCTTAACGATGTTGCTTTAGAGTGGTATTGCTCCTTTTGTGATAATTTTGTCTTCTCCTTTGATCATCTTGTGAATCATTTCCTCCATCATTTTTAGGATAACATTGGGTTGAAGGCCACATTTTTCAATCTCGTCTAGTGTGAGAAGGGGCCTCACAAGAAGGTGACTGATTTTATAGCTTGTTATAAGGAAATTTCCTCTTAGATCTCCTATACCAACATGATTCTAATGTGCCGAGAGTGTTCATCAAAAACTTTCAACGAGGACTACGAGATAAGTTTCTTTTGATGAAATATATATCCTTCATGCATCTATGTGCTACTCTATGAAAGTACAAACAAATGGTTACACAATACGAGGACTCATTGTTGCACTCCCGGTAGGATGGATAATCAGTTGTTTTAATCTCTAGTGATTCTAGAAAGAACAAAGTAGTGTTGAATATGGTATATGTTCCCACTCATAAATATTTTGTAGGTCTAAAAAAATATTTACTAAATTATCAGAATATTATATTAATTCCCTACAAAAACTTTTAAAAGATGGAATAATAACTCTCCCAGAGATTAGACCATTGTTTGAGCCATATCCACATTGGTAAAATGCACAAAAATGCTATCGATATCATCGAGTCTCGGGTCATGATACCAAGAGATGTGTTTTTCTTTGTCATGTAATACAAGACAACATCGATAATCATACAATATAAATCAATGGTAAGAAGTTGAACTAAAAACAATCTATACATAAGCCCAACAACTAGCTATAGATCTACATAGATCCATTTCCATCTCATTCAGCTAACATGGTGAATCCTTCTTCTTTTGATCCAACCCCACCTACGTATGTGAATGTAGTTTCATTTAATTATATTCCTCCTTTAGATCACATGAATGTTACTCTTGATATTACATTCACCTCATTTGATATGCCTTTGAATAAAGAGATCTCTTCATTATACATTCCCACTCGTATCAATGATAATGATGTAATAGGAATTATGGTTGACCCTTCAAGTCAAGTGAATATTATCACAAAAGAGAATATTTTTATTAACCATTTAAATAAAAGGTAAAGTATGAGGAATCATAGACTACAGCTTGCACACATGATGGGTTGTTTATTGTACCTATTTTTTCTATTTCTTTATTGATCCTAGTAGAACCTAAATTCTTAGAAGTACCATTTGTAGTGATCCTAAGTCTAACTTGTTTAGATTGAGGCTAGCCAATTCCATGGCTAATCTCCCTGAATGTTGTTGCATCCATAGTCCATAAATGTCTAAAGTTTCACCATGAGGGTATCATGCATACTATCTAGGATACTAGTTATAAACCATTGGTAGCACATGGGTGATTCTCCATCAGCCACTTTTGGGCCACCTCAGTTGGACTCCTACCTCCTAGAGGGGATCTTTTATATAGAGATTATTTCAAGTATAAGACTGCGGGCTTAGTGCTGCAAGGTGGCTTTCCTTTGTTAGTTCAAGCTATCTCTTTGAAAGCATCGTTGCATACACAATAGCATGACTCATCCTCTGCCTCTCCAAAGAGGAAGGACAAACATGCTCTTTCCCTTGTTCCTTTCCACTCTTATTTTGTTCCTTCTAGTTCATCATCCCAACCTTTAGTGGCATCTTTCATTCCTTCTATTTTGTCTAGCATGAGAAAAAGAAAAGCACCTACATTTTGGGGGTCAAAGCCCCAATTTTTTAGCTTCTAGTTCTACCCATAGTACCCTAGCCTATCCTTTAAGACAAGGGAAATCCTCCCCATGGGGTGGTACCTATGTTTCAGCTTATGTCCATTTGTCCACTTACCTCCATTGTAGCTAAAGGAAAGTGGCCCACTGTTGAGATGTCTATTTCTCTATGTCTTTATGCCTCCTCCTCTTGCTCCTCCTTATGAGTCCACCCTTCCACTAGCAATGGTTGTGGATGTTTTTGTTTTGGTAGAGCAGGATCCCCTAGCCTCTTCTCAGGTTGCATCCTCTAGTTCTCATAGCCACCATAATTGTCTTGTGCAAGAGTATAAGAGCCAGAAAAAGGCCCTAGCTAAGGAGCATGCTACCTTATAGAAGAGCAAAGAGGATCCTTTTAATTATTTTGTTCCTATCTCTACTTCTTGTTCTACCTCAATTCCCATCACCTTCGTTCTTCTTCAAGCTTCATTGACAAATCTTGATGAATCTCACCCTAAAGGGGTGCAAGTGTTCATAGATCCCTTTATAGAGTTTCCTCTTCCCACCTCTCTTCTTGGCATTCCTTTTCACATCCCATAGAAATGCCTTTACCAAAGGTGGTGTCCTTTATGGCTTCATCTCCTTCTCCCTCTTCTACTTCCACTACAAGGATTACAAACCTCCATTGAAGCACAAGTTGGAGAGTGACCTCACTTCAATTGATGGTCAAAAAAATTTGTCTTCACCTCTTGAGTCTTGTTCTGCCTTGGCCTATGTCATCCTTGTGATGGAGGCAATACTCGTCTCCCTAAAGTTGTCTTACAACCCCTCTTCCTAAGGATGGCACTAACTCTTGGTAGTCTTTCCCTCCTCTCATCTAGTTGCCACATGTCACTCCCAAAAAGTGCATGCTCAACTTATTGGAGGACATTTTGACTTTATCCTCAATCTTTTCTAGATTGATGACTCTCGTCTTGTAGCATTTTAGTGATGGAGACCTTGATAGGCCTTCTTCCTTAGCTCTTTCTATAGGAAATTCAATTAGTAATACTATAACTATCCCCCTACAAGCTTGTCTTCCCTCCCATTATGATGGTCTAGACTGGGAGCAAGATGACCTATTAGCAGAGTCAAATTAGAGCGGTGCCTTCTTCTTTATCTTTAGATTAGCTTTTTCTATTTGTTTGTGTTCCCCCATGCTTGTCTATTCATGTTCATTCTCTCTCTTGGAGGTCCCTTGTTACCCTTGTAGGTGATTGGATACAAGAGAATAAACCTTTCATACGCTTCTTCCATTTGTATAATCATTGTCCTATATGTTGTAAATTTTGGCTTTCACGTTGGGAATGATGCAAAGTGTCGGGGCATTTAGGCCTCTTCCATGTTGACCTAAATTTTTTTTTGCACTGTATTCATGTGCTCTTCTTCCCATTCTAACACATTTGGGGGATGATGAAATTTCATATATATCATACTATACTTATCTATGTATATCTATGAGTATTTTTTACCATGAATAATTAGATCCCCTGTGCTCTTTATTTCTTCATCTTTGAATTCCTACTTCATGATGTTTTGGTTTCTATGCATTTTCCTTTACATGAAAATATTCCAAAAATACATCTAGCTATGTATTTTATGCCATGACACCTCTTTGTCTTTGTCTTCTCCTTAGAATGACATGTGCTCCTTTGTGTAGCACACATCATTCTAAGGAGGGCTATCATATATGCTTAATTTTCAAAATTTTCATAAGGATTCCTTGATGTCTTATGTCTTGTCATCTAGCTTGGGAGAAACCTAACTAGAATTGTATTATCTTTTCTGTGACTATCATGCAATACATTTTGTAGTAGCTCCATAGACCTATCTACTTGTCATATGATCTCTAGACATGCTAGCCATACCTATCAATGCAATCTTGCATCTTGGTGGAGCTCCTCTACATCGGGTCTAATAGATCAAAGGTTTGTTTCCTCTTCATCTTGGGTATATTATCTTCAACCTATTTTTACTTTAGCTAGCACATGTTCAAATACACATGCTCACTAAAGTGTGGGAAAAATGTAATTTTGTAAAATTGCACCTTTATGAAATTTCACGTTACATCAACCTTCACTCTAGCGTAATGAGACGATAATGCAAATACCTACCTTCCTATCCCTCATTTTCATCCTTGAATTATCATTGTTTGTCAATGGGTGAAGTTTTTTCAAGGATTCTTTCACATTGTACATATGTCCATGCACCACATGAACATTCTAACAAGATTCTCAATCCTATGGCCATTGGGATGTTACACTTCCACATACCAGTGAAGCGTAATACCTTTGCAATTGTAGGCATGCCTAGGAATGACACTCTAGCATGTAATTTGTCCATATTATTCCCTTTCATTCTCATTCTATTCCATTTATTTTTATTTTATTCACTTTATATTCCTTCTGCAACATCATTCTTACTTCTTAGCATTTTCACTCTCTTCTTCTTGCAACTCTATATCTTTTCTTGCTGGTTCAAGCTCTTTGCACCATGTTCTTGCATGTTCATCTCAAGATTTGAAGGAATTTCTCTTCATCTTAGCTTCACCAAGCTCATTAGAGGGAGGGTAACATTTAATTTCATAGAATTATTGTTCTTATTGGTTAATATATTGTTGTCTTGCATTTCTTATTTCTTGTCATATCATTTTTACTGTATATCTTTCTATCTCGTTGCCTATTTGGCTATCTGGGGAGGTGAAACACCAAAGTGGGGGTTTGAGCAAGGAAAGCCCCAAAAATAGCACCAACACTTTTCTTGTTTCTATGTGTGTAGGCTGGCAATGTGGAGATTGTGGGATGCTTAATAGCTATACCTACCGTGATTTTATCCGTTTTCTTCCACTACTTGTCATTTCATTGAGTAGTTTACTTACTTCTTAATTAGTATTATTTTTTTTGTATTCTCCTACATTTTTGTAATCTATTTAGTTTAGTTAAAACTATCAGACTTCATCATTTGAGTAGTTAGCAGACCATAAGCATTTCTAGTGGCCGACTTCATCTCTAGTTCATACAAGACACTAGTGTGTTGCATTGTCGTCCTTGGTCTGTGCTTTTGTCCTCTATCCAAGAGCCTATTTGTTTGTCTCCCAAGACCTCTAAGGTCTATTCACTCAATCTTTGAAGTTTTCCTTTTATAAACAATCATAAAACCCAAAAGCATTACATTAACTCTATCTTAACCATCACCCGTCACTTGAGCTTTGTCCCAGAGGTAATAAAGAGCTATTAGCTCCTTGTAGACTCTTCCCTTTGCTATAGATTTAGGAATAGTGTATCCTCTCCATTATAGTTTTACTTTGTGCAAGTTTACATTTTTTCAAGATATATATGTCAATCCCATTTATAGAGTTTCTTTGTAATGTTTGAGTGAAAACTGGGAAATGTATTATTAGATTCCTTTGTGTAAAAATCATCTAATTTTTGTAGAACAATAATATCATATTCAAATTTATGTTAACTATTTTGGTGGTGTTTATGGGTTTCATAGCAGCCTAATTTCATTCAATTATTAGTTTGCTTTATCATACATAATTTGTGAGATGTTTGGGATTTCTTAGTGTTTTCGCAATGCAAATCAATATTGTAGTTGATATTGAAATTTATAGATTTTGTTAAGACATACTTTCAGCTATAATTTTAATTCAAATAATCATAGTTGGAAAATTGCATGCTTCTCTTATCTATTATAAGTGATTTACACTATTCCCATTTCCCATCCTTCGTCATTTGTGGATAGTAACAACTTTCTAGAAAAATAGTTACAATTTTAACATGATAAATAAGATGGACAAAGTGGGAGTACATACCTTTTAATATTAATGTCATGATAGAGTTTCTCTAGAAAGTTGGTAATACGTGGGAATCTCTTGTGGAAGTTAATGCAAGTCATAAAATATAGAAAGGAGTTATTAAAATATTTAGTAAATATATCATGCTTTCTATATAAAAGAATTCTTTGACCCACTCTATTTCCATATTCCTTCTTTGGTCCTTTTAAGATTGTTATAAATATTTCACAAAAGTGGCAACAATTCAATATTTTTGAGGATATTAACGTGCCACCATTAAATATTTTGGAGAACAAAAATTATAACAAAATGGATGATAAGTACTAAGGTAAGACCTCAAATTGTATGATGAAGGATGATGAGATAAGTGTAGAGTTTATATACAGTATGCTACCAAGCCTTTTATCCCTCACAACAATCCATGCTTGTGCAATTTGATATTCTCCCATTCTAAAAGGAAATAATCTATAGGAGAAACATTACTTTCTATGATACCTTCATCTACTTTATGACAGATTACCTTGATATTGATTATAATTTGTTAGAATTAATTAAAATTCACCGATTAATATAAAGACAATAGAATATGTGGATCAATCCATAATTCAAAAAATATTCCTTCCCCTTTGTAAATACTTGGATGATGCTATTTCAATATTATACTTCTTTAACTCTAAGTGTACAAAAACCTCACCATAAGAACTTTTTTTCCATGATCTATAAAACATAAACTATAAATTATTTTACAATCACATTTATTATAAAAATGTAGTATCAACTTTTCCTGCTTCATTATTTTTGTGCAAAAGATAAGTGGAATAATTCAATTTCCCTACAAATAATGATACACAATTGCTATAATAGAATGCTCCTTCTATAGTCTAATAAACTATAGATTCTACTTTGAATGCAATTTCAACCATCAAATCACTTGTAAGAATTAGATGCATTATAGTTAAGCTCATTATGGATTCAAAACATGCGTTGTGTGGAGATCAAAAAGTTATAATATTTGTTTAATGTATTATAGTCTCATTTATAATGGTAAATAACCAATCTATATAGGCTCTCTCTTAAGAAAATATTTGGTCATGAATAAGCAATAGTTTATTGATTATTATGTCTCATTTAAAATAGCAAGTAATCAATCTATAAAGTTGTTCAACTAAGGAATAACTTGATCATCAATAACTACCCAAGTCTTCTTACTATACAACTTTACAAGGTAAAGCATATTATATTATAAGACATTTTATCCTTACAATATTTCAAAGACATATCCTAGGAATTACATAAACTATATATCTAACCACTACATAACAAGATAATATACAAAACTACTAGAAACTACATGAGCTATAGATATAACCACTATATGACACTACACATATATACAAGTATTAGCAACTACATGAACTATAGATATAAACACTATGTGGCCCTCCAAATATACATAAGTACTAGCGACAACATGAACTATAGGTAGAACCAATACAACATGGACTATAGGTAGAACCATAGCTATAGGTAGAACAAATACAATGACATGGCAGTGTAGATATATGCTAGTAGTAGGAACAGCATGTACGACAGGTAGAACCACTACAACAACATAGACTACAAGTAGAACGGCAGCTATAGGTAGAACAACTATGACATCATGACACTACAGTTATAAAAGACTACTGGCAACAATTAAGTAGAAATACTACAACAACATAGACTATAGGTAAAACAACTATAATGACATGGTAGTATAGGTATACACAAATGCTAGAAACAACATAGACTATAGGTAGAACCACTACAATGGCATGGAATATAGGTAAAACGGCAATTACAGGTAAAACAACTACAATGACATGGAACTACACATATAGACAAGTACTAGCAACAACAGGACTATCGGTAGAACCATAACCACTAGTTGAACCACAATTATTGGTAGAACAACTACAATGACATGGCACTACATATATAAACAAGTACTAGCAACGACATGGACTATTGGTAGAACCACAACTACAGGTAGAATCACTACAACGACATGGCACCACAGATACAGAAACTTTGCACTCTAAGTTCTCGAGCCGCTTCGATATGTCCTCAAGGGGCTTTGAAATATGTTCGAGATCTGAAGAAATTTTTTCAAGGGGCTTAGAAATTTTGCCGACGCCCGAAGAAATGTTGCCGAGGCCCGTTGAAATGCCGCCGAGGGCCGACGAAATGCTGCCAAGGCTTGCAGAAATGCTCTCGAGGAGTTTGTAGATGCGGTTGAAGCCCAACGAAACGCTCCTAAATTTCCATTCTATGAAGGAAAGGGCGACGACGAGAACAAGGAGTATGGCCGCCACCAGAACAACGAGCACAATATCGATTCCGGACTTAGAGTCGTCATCAGAATCATAATAATTATATGGATCAGAACCATGGAGAGAAAGAGGTGGTGGCGGTGTATATTGTCTTACACCAGATGGAGGCGGTGGAGATTGTACTACAGCATACGGAGGCGGTGGATATTGTATACCGGGCGGAGGAGGAGGAGGAAAAGGAAGAGAAAGAGAAAGAGGAGCCGCATTGGTCTGTTGCCCATTACAAGCGTGATGGTCTACAAGACTGAAAGTAGCTAACACCACTAACCACACAATGCCATTATTCATCCTTACTAATTAGAAAGAGTTCCTTTAGATCAATAATTAAGAGCTTACTTTTGTACTAATATTCGCGATCTCACTCTCAACTAAATTATTTAGTAATACTGAGAGAGATAACCTGCAATAAAATCTCAGTGCTGCACTTCTAATTGCATGCTATATTGCTAAGTGCAAATCACTTGTGCAGCTCTTTAAATTCTTCTGCTTTTGCATGTTTTCTCACATAATGCGTGACAGAGAACTTATAGACCCAGCCCAACTCAGAGACAATCTCACATGTCTTTCTCTGCACGCTGAGCTGTTGCTGAGCTCACTGAAGACGTCGTTACCTACTTCATAGCCTGTTTATTATGACGAAAATAAAGTAACCAGACCACATGTTGAACTGATCAATATCATTGGGACAATTCCAGACAGATGTAAGAGATTTCTAAGTGAAATGGGTAAAATGAAGTGTTGCATTTAGACTAAATGTTGAAATGATCAAACATCATTATAGTAAGAATTTCAAGCAGACGAAAGACATTTGTAAGTGAAATGAATAGACTGAAGTGATCCACTAATACTAAGTGTTGAAATTATCATCATTACCTGACCAATTTCATATAGACGACAGATACTTCTAAGTGAAATGGGTAAAATGAAGTGGTCCACTTACATTGAGTGTTGAATTATTCTACATTTTCAATCAAAATTTCCATATAGACGAAAGATATTTCTAAGTGAAATGATTGGAATGAAGTGATCCACCTACACTACAAATTAAAATAATAAATATTATTGACAGAAAAATATCCATTGATAAAAGACCTTTCAACAAACAATCAAATGTAATTGTTTAAATTTTTTATAAATATCTATAACATTATTTTATAAATTTATTAATAAAAATAAATAAAAAACATTTAAATAAACAGTAAAACATAATCATTTTATATATAACATTATATTATAACTGATAATAAACATATATATTTATTAGAAAATTAACTGATAAAAATAAAATAACTATTCATTAGTGCATTATTTCCATTTACCTTTTTGTCACTCCCATAGCTCTAACGAAACCAACAAAGTCGCCCACTTTTTTCAACTAGTTTAGTGGAATGTGGGGGTTGCTCGTCTTCTCAAATATTCCATTCAGTGCTTTCTACGTTGTCTATGATGATCCTTAGTGGAAATTTTAAGCAAACTATCAAAAAAACATAAAGGATTATGGTTGTCTATGATAGTTCATTCTACAATTACATACCGACCTATGGTATTTGAGGGACAAAGTTCAATAGATAGTTTTTGTGAAAATTTTATTTGTGACTAGAGTAACTAATATTTATATGATTTGTGATATTGATTAGTTAGTTTTTTTTTTTTAATAAGAGTTTTTATGTCGATATTTTAAATTATGTTATTTAACTTCTTATTAAGATGAATATTTTCCCTTTGTCAAATTTGATATTTGATTCTATTGTTTGTAATGTGATGTCATCTTGAATATGTAATGTTCAATTCTTACTAATCTTTTTTTATATGATTAGAATGGTATCTTTATATTAATTTGCAACATTATTCTATTGAAATTAATAATTGTATTTAGAATTATAATGGTGAAATTTAAATATCCATGTTAATTCACAATTCATTTTGGGTTTCATTTTGATTGAATGATTCAATATGATTAGATTTCTACTAGTGACACACTCTTGTGCTAGGTTTGACCTATTCCATAATCCCTATTCATTTCTATTTATTCCCACATACTCTTGTTTTTTCATGTTTTTCTAATCTCAATCCTATTTGCAAATTTCTAATTGATCCTACATAAAGTTCTATGCATCATAAGTTGAATCACATTGTTCACAGTAAAACCCGAGCCACTTAGGAATGAACATAATAGATTCTAGGTTTGTGTAGTGCAAGATATGACAACATAAAAGACATTAGCTATTATACTATTATAGTTGATTCTACATGTTTTCAACATCCAAATTCCATCATTGATTTGATAGCTATGCTCCTCTATCTTTTACACATAGTTTCAAAAAAAAATAAAAAATTAGTAAATAATAATAAGAAATTATTAATAAAGGAAAACATTTCAATATTCACAAAAGGGAGGATGGTAAAGGGGAATATTCATTAAGTCTATGCGACCAAGTCTAGTACAAATATCAAGAAATAGGGCCAAGCCCAACAAAGTCTAAGCTACTAAAGAAAAACCAAAAAGAGGATAATCATTATGATCATGATTGCCCAAAACATTTTTTATGACAACAACATCAACTGGATTCTAGCCAGTGATAGTGCCTTCTTCTTTAGGAGGGTTACCAGGAGATTTCTTATTGTGAGGTGGATTAATAGCCAACTCATGTTCTGAAAACTTGCTTGAGTCATGCCAACTAGAAAAACCTCACCCACTAGAAGAATTATAGGGAATTTATTAAGGCTAGTCCCAACTACCATGAGTAGTAATCTTTTAGGAAAATGGAGGCTAGGAACCACATGAGCCATATTACTAGGATCCATGATCATGCCTTCAAAGCTAACTATATTCACACTAACACCATAAAGTGTTGGGGGTTAAAAAAGTTTAGAAAAATTATAAGCTTTCCTCTAGTGATTCAACAAATCCTAAAGCTGAGCAACTTCAAGTGCAACATTATGAGCTTGCACTTGAATCTACATTATCAAGTTAGAGAAATACATCGAGAGTATACAAAGAGTAATGAGTATCTATATAGAACAAAAAATGAAAAGAGAATTTCTCCCATAAAAACATACAAAAATGGAGTATATTAATACAGTATATAAGGTGAATATCGAATTAAAATAATATGCCAAGAGAAGTTAGTATTCCTAAAAGGCTTAAATAAATGATATTTCCAAATCCAAGCCTTTTGAGATCTAGAATAAAATTGGAAAATGTTTTTTAAGAAATCTATCTAACCTCAGAATAATGTGGATTGGGAATACCCATGAGAGCTAGGTGGCCCCTTAGAGGGAGGCCTTAATATTAAATGCACCAAGTAAAATGAGCCAATCTAGGTTTTAAAAATACTAACCAAATACAGACTAGCAATGCCAAGTCCCAATAGAGGAATGGAGTTTTCTTAAAAAATAGTTAATCGACAATAGGAAGATGAGGGGACAACCACACACATCCTTCATGAGGATTATAGTTCTAAAAAGGATTTTCTAGGTAATGTATAACAAGAATAATGGAAACTAATTAAAAAGATAGATTATAGCAATTAGGGTTAGAAACCATCAAACACCTAGAATTAAGAGACCAATTAAACCCATTAACCAATGAAGTTAAATGCCATGAATCAAATGAATAAAACACAAATCAAGAACACAATTCTAACTAAGATCAAATTACTCACAGAAACATGCAAACCTTATACTCTATTGTTAAATTATGAGAATTTGGTATGTGTATTGCTCATTTGTGTGTAACCCATGTTGTAAAAACTTGTTGATGAAGATCATGACTCACAAATGATGCTCAAATGGTCAAAATGATGAAGAAATGTTGAATTATCAAGATCATGAAGATTGTGAATGATTTTTAATGGAGGAAAGGCTTATTTTATAGAATTTATGAAGGTTCTATCAATGGTGGAGATTGGAGGATGAATATTATTGGAATAAATGGTTTTTGCCATTTACCCACTTAAGCTTACTGAGGTATAATAGTTTAATTAATTATTTTGGGTAGTTTTGTTTCCCATGAAGTTTTATACCCATTACCTTTTTATCCTTTAAAAGGATGTACAATATGTAATTTAATCATCTCTTTTTTCCTCTTTTTGGTAAAATAGCATAGTTTTCTTCTCTCAATTTTTGTGAAGGTTTATTCTATAAATGGTGGTTTTGGACTCCACCTGCATGGTATTAGAGCCAACCATTCTGCAATCCTTCCTTGAGAGTTTTCATCTGAAATTTTGAGATCATTAATTTGCTAAATATTTTTTTGACATTTGAAACTTTTTAAATTTCAAAGTCTCATTTATTCTTCATTTACCTATGGTATGTGATTGTTGTGCAATTTATTTCCTTCTATTTGAAATTTTACCAATTGGAGGACCAACTTCAATTTTTTGGAGGCTTCCAAATGCGATTGGAGATCCACATTTTGACCTGTTGAAGGCGACTATAAGAGGTGTCATTCTTTTGTTGTAGAAACTGAACGAGGATTTCATTGTTGGAAGGGAAATTTAGTGTGTGAAGAGGGCTCGATTTTTTTGATTGGAGGAAGCATTTTTGTTTTGCTTGATTTGAGGCATCAATTTCCCTTACAGAAGTGATTCAATTGCATAGAGGCATTTCTTTCTTGTCAAGGCATGGTAATTTGTGTTGGAATATTTAATCCCGAGCAACAACGGGAAAGTGCATTTATTACACCCTCAATTGAAATCAAATTTGGATTGTTCCCTCTTTTTCGTGTCTGACCACCATGCTGGCCAGTTAATATTTGGTAGCACATTAATTGTGGTGGTTGAATTTGAATTGGGCACTAGATTTTGGAAAGGCAACAAAAGACAAAAGAATAGAATGTTTTGTTTAGTAGAATGAGAAGGAGACAGAGACATAAAGTTTGTGCAACAGCAAACAAGGGAATGTTCAAAAGAACACAGAACTATAGAAAGTGAAAGTTTAGGAGAACCTACAGTAGCAGAGGACATTGGCAGTGCTCCAGTGCTCTGGAATGTCTCCAGCACACAACAACACACAGAAGGAAGATGCACCAGAACAAGTACATTTTTTTGTATGAGAATGTACAGAGATTTTTCTCTGAGTTTTTGTCAATAATCTTTTTGAATGTAATCACTTTGGGAATGAAATAGAGAATTGAATATATATTCTTTTCATCTCTTTTTGTTTGTCTCCTTTATTGCTATGAGTTTTTCATTCTTTTCCCACTATAGTTGGGCTCATTTTCCCAACATAGTGGTATCAAATCCCTAAGATTTCTAGGAATTTAGTTTGTTAAAGCCCTAGCTTTGTTCCTAGGCATGTAGTGACAAAACTTTAGTTTATGGTTATTTGGGAAATCCCTAGTTTTCTAGGTAGTGAAGAAAAGTCTTAGATTTTATCTAGGTATTTGGAGTTTTCTGCCATTTAGAAAAATGGTTGGAGGAGACAATAGGATTTGGCAGTAGCCACCTATATTTGATGGAAAAAATTATTATGTCTGGGCAAAAAAAATGAAAACCATTCTAGTAGCAAATGATTTGTTGTAATTAGTAGCAAATGGGTTCACAGATGTGACTGACCCAAATGCATTTGCAGCATTAAGCAATGCTCAAAAGAACAAGTTGAAGAAGACAAGGAAAAATGATGCCAAAGCCCTCAGTTTGATTGAGGAAGCCTTGACAGAGGCTATCTTTCATCGAATAGCAGCAACTAGTTATGCAAAAGAAGCATGGGAAATACTTCAAACCACATGCAAAGGGTCTGAGAAAGTCAAGTCAATGAAACTCGAGCTATAAAGGAGAGAATTTGAGACCATGTAGATGAAGGATAGCGAGTCCATTTTAGATTTTCATACAAGGGCTTCCACCTTGATTAACCAATTGAGGATAAATGGAGAAACTATGGAAGAGCAGAAGATTGTTGAGAAGATTCTCAAAATTTTACCCACAAAATTTGACCTAGTGGTTATTGCCATAGAAGAGGCAAAGGACCTGTCAACATTATCAGTTGATGAGTTAATAGGTTCACTTCAAACCCATGAGAAATGCCTAAATAGGTCTACAAATTCTTCCCAGGAACAAGCCTTCAAATCACAAGAAAATGTGAGAGGCAAGGGAAGAGGAAGAAATGGCAGAGGAAGAAGTCAAAGAGGTAGAGGCAAAAGCAACTCTAGAAGAGGAGGCTCAAACAATCAAGAGGAGGCAAGTACCTCCCAATCATACTTTCAAAACACAAAGAAAAATAGCAGCTTGAATCAAAGATCTGATAAGAGCAAGGTGCAGTGTTCCTACTATCACAAGTATGGTCACTATGCAAGTGAATGCAGGAAGAAACAACATGACCAAGGGAGTCAAAACACAAATGTAGCAAATGAGAACAAGGCTGAAAATGAAAAACAGTGTCAAGTGTTCATTGCATGCAATCTTGCAGAAAAAGGCAGTACTCAAGTTTGGTACTTGGACAGCGGCTGTAGCAACGACATGAGTGGTAATAGAAATTTATTTGCCTCTATTGACCACAACATTAAGTCTGAAATCAAAATGGGAAACAATGAGAAAGTTTGAGTCATGGGCAAGGGCATAGTGTGCCTACAAACCAAGAACGGTGAAAAAAGACAGCTTCATGATGTCTTTTATGCCCCAGGAATGAAACACAACCTTTTGAGCATTGGAAAGATGGTCCAAAATAGATATAGAGTGCTAGTGTGGAAAGGGGAATGCATCATCTATTACAGAGATGGAAGCAAGAAAGTTATGATAGCAGTTCAAATAACAAAGAACTGAATGTTTCCCCTCAAAATGCATATCTCAGCATAGTCAATAGGCTTGCAGCATTCAACCTTCAAGACAGTCATCCAAGACCCATCCAAGCTTTGGCATTTGAGGTATGGGCATCTAAGTTATTCTAGTTTAAATCTTTTAGCTAAAAAGGATATGGTTAGGGGCCTACCAGCAATTGTAGAGCCTGATGGCAAGTGTGAAGCATGCGTCCTAGGTAAACAACATAGGTAGCCTTTTCAATCAGGGCATTCTAGGAGAGCTAGAGCACCATTAGAATTGGTGCATTCAGATTTGTGTGGTCCCATGAAGACCCCAACCCTAGGAGGAAATGTTTATTTTATGACACTCATAGATGACTATAGTAGAAAAATTTGGGTGTATCTTTTGAAAAAAAAATCAAATGCATTTGAGAAGTTTAAAGAGTTTAAGGCCTTAGCTGAAAAGAAAAGTGGCCACTATATCAAAGTCCTTAGAATGGACAAAGGGGGAGAGTATATCTCTCAAGAGTTTATGAATTTTTGCAAGTATCATGGTATTCAGAGACAACTCACAACTTGGTATAGTCCACAACAAAATGGAGTGGCTGCAAGGAAGAATAGAACCATCATAGAGATTGTAGCAAGCATGTTGAAGGAAAAAGGTTTGTCTAATGAGTATTGGGGTGATGTTGTAGCAACAACAGTCTACATCTTAAATAGGTGCCCCACAAAGGTCGCTCGTGATAGAATCCCACAAGAAGCATGGATGAAATACAAATGGAATGTTAAGCATTTGATAACATTTGGATGTGTGGAATATGCACTTGTTCCAAAAGAGAAAAGGAAGAAATTTGATGACAAAGGTGAAAAATGCATTTTCACAGGCTATAGTGAAGGATCCAAAGCCTACAGATTATACAATCCCATCACCTAGAAAGTGGTGATTAGTAGGGACTTTGAATTCATTGAAAATGAGTCATGGGATGGAACAACTAATAGCAACACATGTATTTTTGTTTCAATACCTCTTAAGGATGAAGAATTTGTAGAAGGAAGATGCTCTGAAACTTTACAGCAAGGTAATAGTTTAGAAAATAGCAGCAGCAACTCCATAAACTTTCAGCAGGGAAGTTGCTCCAGAAACTTCTAGCATGGTAGATGCTCCGAAATTTTACATCAGTATTCTTCTTCATCAATCCAGCACTCAAGTAGCTCTAGAAATTCTAATCCTATTCTTGCATCATTCATACCACAGTAGACTAGAAGCGTGAGGGAAATTTATGACAACACAAGGTATGATGACTTTGATGAAAATTCAGATTTTGCTATGTTTTCTTATAATGATCCAATGTATTTTGAAGAAGTTGTGAAAGAAGAAAAATGGTGTAATGCCATGGATGAAGAGATGGACACTATAGTAAGAAACAAAATATGGGAGCTCACTAATTTACCCAAAGGGAAATCGGTCATTGGAGTTAAGTGGGTCTATAAGACCAAATGCACTGCTGATGGTAAAGTTGAAAGGCATAAAGCAAGGCTGGTTGTTAAGGGATATAAACAACAGCTTGGGAGAGATTATGATGAAACATATGCACTAGTTGCAAGGCTAGAAACAGTGCGGGCAATCCTAGCAATTGCAGCCCAACACAAATGGAAAGTATTACAAATGGATGTGAAATCAGTCTTCTTGAATGTAGTGCTAAAAGAAGAGGTGTATGTGGAGAAGCCACCTGGCTATGAAGTTCCAAGGAAAGAATACAAGGTCTACAAGCTTTGGAAATCTCTTTACGGGCTGAAACAAGCACCACAGGTATGGTACAATAGAATTGATTCATACCTTATGAGCAATGGCTTTAGCAAAAGCGATAGTGAGCCCATACTCTACATCAAGGAAACCAATGGTGAGATTCTTATTGCTATTTTATATGTAGATGATTTAATTTTCATAGGAAATAGTAATCTTTTCATTTTTGATTTCAAAGAAGTAATGAAAAATGAGTTTGAAATGACAGACCTAGGTTTGCTAAAATATTTCCTAGGAATAGGGGTCCAACAAACAGATCATGAAATCTTTATTTCATAAAAAAATTATGCTAAACAGATCTTGAAGAGATTTAGAATGCTGGACAACAAACCAGCCCCAACCTTAATAGCTATAGGTCTGAAATTAAGCAAAGAGGACAACAACAGTGATGTTAACCCAACCCTCTACAAGAGCATGGTTGGAAGCCTCATGTATTTGATAGCAACAAGACCAAATTTTATGTACGCGGTAAGCTTGATTTCTAGGTTCATGGAGCAACCTAAGGACACACATTGAAAAGCAAGAAAAAGAATTATAAGGTATGTCAATGGCACAAAAGGGTATGGCATTATGTACACTGCCTCCAATGAGTTTCAGCTAGTTGGGTACACAGACAATGATTGGGAAAGAAATGTAGATGGAAAGAAGAGTACTTCGGGATATTTTTTCTACATGGGTTTAGGAGCAATATCATGGGAATCAAAGAAGTAGCCCATTGTTTCACTATCCAAAGCCAAAGTAGAGTACATAGCAGCAAATGCAGCAACAAGTCAGGCTATTTTGCTTCGAAGAATCCTTGCAGATTTGAATGAGCAGTAAGAAGATGGTACAACCATATTTTGTGATAATGTGTCTTCTATTGCATTGACTAAGAATCTCATCTTTCATGGATGAAGCAATCACATCAAAATCTACTATCATTTCATAAGAGAGTTGGTGGAGCATGGAGAGATTCAACTTTAGTATTACAGATCTGAGTAGCAGCTTGCTGATATTTTTACAAAGGCATTGTCAAAAGAATCCTTTGAATGCCTAAGGAATAGGCTTGGTATGCAAGAATGCTCCAGAAATTTGGTTCTAGAAAACTTAGAAAAGCACAGATGCACCAGAACTTCAGAAGACAGTTCCAAAATGCAGAATAGATGCACATAGGTATGCTCTAGAAACTTTGCACCAGTGCTCTGAAACTTTTGGTCCGTTGCTTTGGAAGTTTTGTAGAGTGATGAAAAATAGAAACTCTTGCACCAGAAAGATTGCTCTAAAAGTTTTGTGCCAAAAGTTTCAAATGATAATGAAGAGGATAATGACTCAGGATTAAGGGGGAGTGTTGGAATATTTAATCCCAAGTAGCAACAGGAAGTGCATTTATTAGATCCTCAGTTGAAATCAAATTTGGACTATTCCCCCTTTGTCCTATCTGACCACCATGTTCGACAGTTAATATTTGGCAGCAAATTAATTGTGGTGGTTGAATTTGAATTGGGTGCTAGATTTTTGAAGGACAGCAAAAGACAAAAGAATAGAATGTTTTGTTTAGAAGAATGAGAAGGAGACAAAGACAAAAAAAATTTGCAGCAGCAAACAAGGGAATGTTCAACAAAACATAGAACTATAGAAAGTGAAAGTTTAGGAAAACCTACAATAGCAGAGGACATTGACATTGCTTCAGTGCTCCAGAATGTCTCTAGCACACAATAGCACATAGAAGGAAGATGCGCCAGAGCAAGCACAATTTTTTGTATGAGAATGTACAAAGCTTTTGCTTTGATTTTTTGTTAGTAATCATTTTGAATGTAATCACTTTGTGAATGAAATAGAAAATCGAATATATATTATTTATGTTTCCTTGTGTTTGTATCCTTTATTGATGTGAGTTTTTCATTCTTTTCCCACTATAGTTGAGCTCATTTTCCCAACAATTTGTTGATTGCAAATATGTATAAGGAAGCATCATTTTTTTCTAAGGAAAGGCCCACGTTTTTCACTAAAGAGGAGGCGTGAATTTCCAATGAAGGCTTGCAGATGACAAAACCCGCTGCTATTGAAGTCTTGGTCAAGAAGAAGGAACTGCAATTTTGTTTCTGTAAGCTACATGAAAATCCATCTACTAAATCATTTTTTCACATTGTTGAGTTCTTTGGAGGCCATTGTAGGCAAATTTTCCATCACAAAACTGTTTTGAAGAGGCTTGTGTTTGATTACCTTTGGTTGTGCACAAGGAGATGCTTCTACAAGGAGGTAGTTTGTCTCTTCTGCTAGCCATGAATCTATTTGTAGGTGCACAATTTTATTCTACACTTAAGCATTGAGTCTTCTATTGGAGACTTCGTTTACAAAGAAGAGGCTATTTTTTGAAGTGATCTATGGTGTGTGGTGCCTGCAATTTCTCATCATAGCTAACAAAATCCCTTGCCATGATTTTTTCTTGTCACAACAAAGTGGAGGTGTCCAGTTTGGCCTTCTCTGGCCATACATTTTAATCAAAATTTATACATTTATAAAGTTTGCAGTGAAATATTTAGGGTTTCCAAGTGGTTGAAGAGTGTGTGGGACCAAGTTTCCTTTTGAAATTGTTGTTGGAAAAATTATTCAACATTGGCTATGTGGGGTAGCTTTTGTTGTTTAAATACACTCTTACTCCCTTTATTTGGTTTGAGCAAGTCTCACAGGCTATGAGGAGGCTATCTTTTTTGTGGTTATTGGTGCTTGCATGCTCGATGGACTTTCTTTACTTCAGCATGAAGATTAGACAATGGGCTGCATGACTTTTTCACCAAATTAGGTTTAATTTTTTTTTGGAAGTTTTTGAAAGCACTATTTTTGATTTTTTTTTTAGGAATTCAGTTATAATGATTTTTTTTGGAGAAAGAGAACGTTATGCAATGGAGTGATGTTTTCCTCACCCATCTTAGTGAGGAGAATTTATTTCCATATTTGTATAATGAATTTCCTATTCCAAACACACATAGTAGGTATGCAATTTGGAAATGATTTAGGGCTAGAGTCTATAGAGTTATTTTTGAGCATATCAATGACAAGGACCTTTTAGATTCACTTTGTCATTTTGAGAGTCCTCATGGTCTTTGGACTTACCTTTGAGAATCATATGGAGATCCTAATACTACATCATCTCTTGATAACCCTCCTTATATTGCCAGTGTGTCTCTTTATTCTTAAGAGAAGATAAACCATGCTTGTGATCCTTTGGAGATTGTTGAGACTTCAAATGAGGTTGTGTTTGCTTCAAAGGTTCCTGATTCTTTGTTAGAGATAATTGATCCACCTTCATTAAGTACTTGCATCATTCCTGAACAACAAGATTATGATTGTCTTCTTGATTGAGGTTCCTATTTGTCGTACATTGGTTCCTTGATTGTGGAGCCTCACATTTCAGATTTGGAGGACACATTTGAGGGTATCCCTTCTATTTGATGATGGTATCAAAGCATCTCTAATACCATCTTTGTCTTTGGATATTGTTCAACATCAGTTTCTAGTGGTACCTTTTTTTTCACCTTCTATTGTGACTGGGCATGTTCCTGATTGGTTCGTGGAATCATCTTCCAAGGTCTTGGTGACACATGAGTAGATTTCAAACATTTTCATCCTAGATGTGGGAAGCATATCTACATTTTTATTTGGTTTTATTTCTTTTGAAAGGGAGACAAGTTGTTTTTCAACATTGGATTATGTTTTGTCTTCAAGCACTTACCATTTTTACAGGTGATTACACATTGTGGGGGGGCTACATAGTATCTCCCTTTCCCTCTTATGGAGGGACCATTGATTTTATATATATGATTTATGTAGTCCTCGAGGGGTGTTATTGATTCCTCCATCCATGCAGTGTTTTTGTTTTCCTCTCTCTTTTGGAGAGGGGTTTTTCTCCTTTGCTGTGATTGTGAGAGATTTCTTTTTGCAATTGTAAATGGGTACCTAACATGGTTGTGTAGCTGAGACCTATATTGCATTTTCATTTTTTCATAATAATTCTCCCTAAGTTGTACTTAAGGGGGGGTGTTGGAGTAAATAGTTTTTACCATTTACACACTTAAGCTTACTTAGGTGGAATAGTTTAATTAATTATTCTGGGTAGTTTTATTTCTTGTTGTTGATCCAGGTGGATCTTTAGGACCTGAAATTGAAGTGTTCCAATTTATCTCAGAAGTAGTGCCATCACGTAGAGCACAAAATTCTGAATCTGGCACAACTTGAACAGGCGAAAAAGGAGTCTATTTGCTCAAGTTACACGTAGTCAAAGTTGGGTCAACCCTTGGACCAGGGGGCCGTCAGGAGGCGAAAAGTTGATGGACCCAAAATCTACCAAAAGCAGTGTCAGTTTGGAGGGTTCGTCGACATGATCACAATAAAGTTTGTTTCGTCAAATTTTGAATCCATATGTCTGAGATATTGCCAGTCAAAGTTCAGTCAAGGTTGGTCAACTCAGCTTTCAAGGATGAGAAAAAAGGTGGAAAATTCATCATCATAAAATTGGTTAAAGCTAGTGTCATCGCGAAGAGCTCATTGTCACGATTCCAATGGCGTTCGTTTCGTGCAAATCGGACGTCGTGTGCGCGAGTTAGAGCCAGTCAAAGTTTTTGGTTGACCAAGGTACCATGAGGTACGGTTGCTGACGTCAGTATGACATCATCTTGCTGACTTGGCAGACAGGTCAATGTACAGATAATGACGTGGACCAATAGCATCTTGACACGTCAGTCCGTACTATGATGACGTCATCATTTTCACATAGGCACTACGGATGACATGGACCAATCAGGTGTGGACACCTGTCCACTCGGTCAATGACATCATCATTTCCACATAGGCACTACGGATGACGTGGACCAATCAGGTGTGGACATGTGTCAATGATGGCCACATCACCATGCTACACTACCACGTGTCAGAATGATATTCGCCAAAGAATCCACGTAAGCCCAAGTGTCTGCCACATCACCAAATGACTAGGCTGCCACTACATGCCACGTGTCATCCTATAATTCGCCAGGAGAACACAGTCAGCATCCGCGTTGTCATGCCAACTCACTGCCACGTCACCGAGTGGACACGTGTCCACACCTGATTGGTCCATGTCATCCGTTTAATCAGGAGGTATGCGGTTCAAAACACTCGCCAGTTCCTTTTCAACAAATGAACACAACAGTAACCACCGGAAGGAGCCACGTGTCAATCATTGATTAGCCAGGAGAAGTGAGTCAGCATCCATGATATCAATGACGGCCACGTCACCATGCCACACTGCCACGTGTCAGAATGATATTTAGCCAAAGAATCCACATAAGCCCACGTGTCTGCCACGTCACTAGATGACTAGGCTGCCACTACATGCCACGTGTCATCCTATAATTCGCCAGGAGAACACAGTCAACATCCGCATTGTCATGCCAACTCACTGCCACGTCACCGAGCGAACACGTGTCCACAGCTGATTAGTCCACATCATCCGTAGTGCCTATGTGGAAATGATGACATCATCATAGTACGGACTGACACGTGGCAGGTAGTGGCAACCTAGTCATCTGGTGACGTGGCAGACACGTGGGCTTACGTGGATTCTTTGGCAAATATTATTCTGACACGTGGCAGTGTGATGGTGACATGGCCGTCATTGACATCGTGGATGCTGACTCACTTCTCCTGGCTAATCAATGATTGACACGTGGCTCCTTCCGACGGTTAGCTGTTGTGTTCGTTTGTTGAAAAGGAAATGGCGAGTGTTTTGAACCGCAGACCTCCGGATTACATGGAAACCGCTCAGCTGTTACTCCATACACTTGGATTCAAATATATGTGTGGTAGTGGTTGGTTTTGTTATCATTCCATTTGAATTTGGTTAAAAAAAATGGCCGGCGGGTGTTGAACCCCGCACCGGCCGGGATTTAAAACAAAGTACCACCGTTTGGGCTGCAAATTGCCTATGTAATATGGAAGGCACGGATTTTATATGGTTAGTAGTTAAGCCTGAATCCAAAACAAATAACCTATCAAAGGTTATTTGTTAATAAAACAACAAAACTCCTAAAACAACTCAAGCCTGAAATGCTATAAACAAGGGCCCGAAAATAAATGTAATTATCTTTAGAAGGGTGTTATTATTTTATATGTAAAATTGGGAGATAGAGTTGTTTTTAGGAGATATGGGAAAATTTTGGAAATCATATGGTTTTCTACCATATCGGGTAAACTTCAAGTATAAAAGGGAGGAGTCTTGGAGTGTTTTTCATCGATCAAGCATCCATCAGTTGATCATTCTTCTCTTGTTTCCCCTTTCTCTTGGTCTTTGAGAGGCTTTTTGTGAGAGAATTTCTTAGAGGGAATTAGGAGAATATTTGAGTTGGATGTATTGATGTTTTGAGTCTTGTAGTAGATCCTATTAGGCAAAGTTAGTTCCTTGCTCTTTGTTAGTCATCCCTAGCCTTGGAGATCTTTTGATAGGGGTCTGAGTGAGAGACTTTTGTATAACTTTGTGGAAAGGCTACAAGATATTGTAAGCAGTGTTACAAGAGGCTCGTGGAGATTGTACTGCATTTCAGAACATATCAATAGACTGGTCACTCGATTGAGCTCGACTCGGAGATGTAGTCCACTCAGACGAACTCCGTAATCAAATCAGTGTCTTCTTATCTCTCTCTTGGTGCTATGTTTTGAATCTTCTCTGATTAATGTTCTTGTTACTTCATTGTTGATGTCTTTACACCTTTGTTCGTAATCACTCGCAATGTTTGTCATAGATCCCTTCCGCTATACGGATCAGTTGTTGGAGCCAAAAAATCCACATTAGTTATTTTGCACAGTTCCATTTTCACCCATCCTCCCACACTCACCATATGTTACATCTCCATTTCATAATGGCTGACACTAATATAAACCACCAAATAAGGCCCATGATCATAACATTAAAATGAATTCCCTATCTAAATTTTTCCCATAGCAACACATGGCATGCCACCAAGATAATGATTTATTGAAGAGAGTCTTACCATAGTCTCTTTGATGCGAGTAGAAAGGGCTGATGTGAAATGTAGATGAGACTCTCGAATGTCTAAGACATATTCAAATTCCTTCTTGCTAGCCTAAAGAACAATATGTCTAAGAGACTTGCACATGTTGAGGAGAAAATATAACATGTCTCATTGAAAAATCATATGGAGTATTCAACATTCAGGACAAAGAAAAACATCTCTTAGACATTGAATAATTATCATAAAATAAATTATAAATCATTTGTAAAACAACACAAACAAATGGCAATGTCGAAGAGACATCAACATATCAAGGAGATAAGTAAGAGAGTATCTTTGACATTCGAGGAAAATATTGGTGAGACATAGAGACATCGAACAAACTTGGACAAGCTCTCATCGACATTCCTAACAATGATATGTCAAGGATACATAGGAGTATCAATTAGACAATATCAAAAGTCTCCCTGACATCCTAGCACAAGTGTAAACACATGTTATCGATGAGACTAAGAGAAATCAGAGAGATATGACCGAGGGTCTCCTTGACATGAGAAAGTCACATAGAGATCATTAGCAAGTAATATCACTAAACGAAGAGATAAGTATATGTCGAAGAGACATAGGCTTGTCAGTCAGAGATATATGCTAGTCTCATTGACAAAAGTGGGACCATAAGGGAAGAAATTGAAATGTAAATATTGAAGAGACCCTGAAACATTGAAGAGAGAAATATAAATGTTTGTTAGACATTTCTCAAAAGATGGTCAAGGATATATCAAAGAGAGATATAGACTTTGTGATTAAAGTCTCTTTGAAAAAATATGAAATAATTATCACTGAATTGATTTGACTGATGAAGTCATCGAAGAGACAATTGCTATTAATGTGCAAGTTGATAGGAATGTTGGATTATAACACATGATTCTATTTCTATGGTTTTCCAATTAGACACCTCCATGAAGATGAAATTGTAGATGAGAGACTTGTTGGAAGAGTATTGCTCTACAGATACAAGCTATTAGAGGCGAAAGTTTCCTCTACACAGACCCAAAGGTCTAGGGAATCAACCTAGGAGGTTTTCTAATAATGAAAGGCCCCCATTCTCTATAGATTTGTTTGATGAATACTATCAATACACATATTATTCAGCTAGCCAAGTAATGGGAGTCAATGCCCCTACTAACATGACTATAGCTCCCATGGTTATGGCTGTGGACATTCAAAGAAAAGATGTCAGGCCCTATGACTGTGCAGAGTATCTATCTGAGGCCATTAATAGTGCTCTTAATGCTATTAAGAACAACAGTGAAGCTATCTACTTCAAATACTATTCACTTCTTATGTATATGATACTATATGAAGGGAAAGTAATGGGAATATGAGGAGAAAAAATGAGAATAAAATATCTAGATAGTGATGGTAATTCTAGATCAGTGCAAATGTGGAAATTTGTGTGGGATAATAGATGCGGGAGATCCCATTACTTGTACTTTGAAGAACATTTTCTCAAACCCTTATACAAATTGCTTGGCCACAAATGTGACTATAATTTATCCCTGGAAGTACAGAGGTTCCTCCAGTCAAGGGAGAAGGTTCATGATGGGAAAATAAATCACAATTGGGGAGATTGGTATGTGTTTGTAGATTTTACTGTTATTAGAGTATATGGATTTGAGGCAACATCATATTTACCACCTAAGATTGTGCTAGATGGAGCTGCATACCTTGAGATCATAAGAGAATTGTCTTATTTAACCTTCATGCATTTCAAAAGCTATGGAAGGAAAACTTTCATGCCTTCTACTCTTTGTTTTGGTGACTTCACTAGTATTTTTGATAGAGGGTATGACTTTGTTGGTAGCAAGTTAGATTATTATGTCTTGCCAATGGAAAACAAGAGACAATAATTTGACCCTGAGAATTTCATCTATGTTTCCAAGATTTCTCAAAATCTGAAAGGATATGAGCATGAGTTCCATGTCAATGATGTCATCAGGAACTATCAGGAAAGTCAACACTTGATCATGAGAAAAAATGGATTAAATAGAATTGTTATGGCTAAGGCTTGGAGAATGAATACTAACCCATCCTATGTGGAATCCTTTCATGAGTTTCAAGACCCCATGGAAGGAATTGAGCAATTGATTCTACATGAAGAATAATTAATAAAGGATGTACTTCTGGTGGCATTTGAGAAGAGAAGAAATGTTCACTCTAGAAGGAAAGTAGAAAATATAACACCACTAGGCCATTTGTCACCACAACCTACTCCAGAGGTAAGCTTCTCAGTTGACACCCCAATCATGGTTGAAGATGATACTAAAGGGGAAGAAGAGGTCACACAGATTAACACTCTTGTTATTCCCTAATATGAAATGCCATTGAAAAGGAGTGTGATTACCTTTGAAGCTTCCAATGAGCTATCTGATGATGTGAGACACTGTGCTAGTCAGGAATTCATTACAGATGATGCATTTTTGCAAACTTCTTTATTTAAGGCTTTCATCTATGAGTATAAGGGAAAGGTGGTAAAGGAAAGGCTAAAATACATTGACCCTGAAAAGGAAGCATATTCTTTGAAAGAGCTTCAACATGAAATTGATAGAGAGATGAAGAACATGACTACTAAGAGAGGAAGAGTATTATTGTACGAAGTTGGGGTTATGCTCCTTCTAGGGTAGGATATTAGTTCATCCATTTTGTTTGACAAATTTCTAATGAAAAAGAATAAAGCCTTGCACTTAACAAATGAAGCTGGTGATAAGATCTATACTAGATTAGGATATAACCCTGATAATACTACTTTACATATATGGGTACTTTACCCACTAGGCAAAAATCCTTCCCTTGTTCATCATGATCAATTTTTTGGAAATCTTTTGGTGTAAAGGGTAGTAGAGACAGATCCTATGGAAACTATTGAATTGAATTTGTATGTGGAAAATTTCACTAAGGATCAAATTCATAAAATGGTAAGGGATAACAAGGGATTGATAGAAGAGAATGAAAGGTTAAAACAAGAGTTGATCAACTACAGAGATAGACTTCCTTCTTCCTTAGTTCTTTACTCTCCACTGGCTGAGCAAGAAAGAAGGGTGCTAGAAGCAATGTCATAAACTACCTATTTGAAATACAAACATGAGAAAGTTTAGAAGGAACAAGAGGAATTAAAAGGAAAACTCAATACCACCATTTTTGAAATGGCATTAGAGATCGTTTGCATGGGATTTGAAGATATGTATTATAAGCATGTTGAACAATTATGGCATATTCATGACAAAACATATGTATCATTATTGGAAAACACTAGTTTGAGTGACAAAATGAAGGAAGTGGAGTCTCACATCATAGCAAAGAAGGAAGATAATAATGTTGTGCTACAATAATATCAAGACCTTATGAAATCCCATAAAAACTTCCATAGCATCTTGACATACGAGTTAAGTGATTTTAGTTAGCCACTGAGTATGGCCTTGCCCAACTTCTTTGAGGAAATAGAATTGAAGGATTAGGATACATGGAAGGATGAGATAGCCCACTATTTTCTAGTTGTTCTTGATGCAATCAATGATGAAGATGAGGTACTTTAGAAAACACATGAATAGCTTGGAAGAATTTTCAAATTAGAGTATGCCATGAAAGATATTATACATAATGTGGTTACTCATGCCAAAAATGGGTACATTGAGCATTTGTCAAAAGTTAACTCATTTATTGCACAATTCAAGTAAGAGAAGTGTAACAATGGACTAGAGTTTGATGCTTTTGGATACACAATAATGGTGCATGAAACTTGAACAGGTCTTTGGTGATCACGGGCGCTTACTGGAGATTAACGAACTATAGTGCATCCACCAACAAACTCTCAATATTTTCATGTTTATGCTAATTATGCTTTAGTTATGAAACAATGTGAATTTTTGTAAATGAGACTGAAGGTTGTTGCTTCCCATATAAATAAGGAAACCAGGGCCCAATTTTGATCATCAAATCATATTCCATTCCATTAGAATAGGTATGAGTAAGAAGATATATTGCATAATCTGATATCCATATCATATCAAAACACTTTTGGTATAATGCTTATATTTTGAAGTAATACAATGGAGCATACTAATAATTTGTAATCCATTTTCAGTGTTTAATTATTGTGTCAATGTTTATGCTTATCTATTACTTTGTTGTCTCTAAATTGGTCTTTTCAAGTTATTTAAGTGTGCAATATTTATTAGAACACATTTGTTGTTACTGTGTGGATCCTTTGATTGGTTTCTAGTTGATGTGAATTAAAAATCCTTTTAAAGAATTTGTTTTGATTGGTTTCCATTAACTTAAGAATTAAAATTCCTTTCATGCTTTGACAGTAACTTGAGGGGATATCACTGGGATTAGTAAAGAACACTGTAATAAACAGACTTACGCATTTGCACAAGGTGTAGACATCTCAAGTTCCTAGTAATTTGAATTAAGCTGAATAGTAGGTTTACTTATCTTAAAACTCTATATCCATTCCATAGTTAGCAGCCAATCATCCACTCTATTCACCCAATAGGAGTAGGAACTAGTCATACTTAGGATATTTCATACAACATACAACTCACAATCTTGAATTTTAGACTACTTTCAAAAGGAATTAGCCATCAAATCTCTGCATCTACTCCACCCTTATGTGCCATAGTGAGTAAATTTATCAATCTAGGAACAACATCTAACATTAAATCTCCCTTATTGTTCAGGTATACCCGCGTAGGTCTCCTAGAGCCTAAAGAGTAGGAGGTAATCAACCTTGCTTACCTCGTTCATGGGCCAAAGGTGTGTTAAGAGACTGACATAGTCTTATGGTTTAAAAACCTACACTTTTGAGACCTAACAGATTGGCTACTCTAATAGGGACCAAGCCAATTCTAAACCCAAACCCTCCATCATAGATTCATTCAAAAGCATCATAATAGATTAGGAACTCTACTGGGAAAATAACAAAATAACTCAGATAAACATGGATCCCCTATTTTAAAGTCTAATAGAAACAAGAATAAAGTATCATCTAATAATCTAGACATAGCATTCAATGATTAGGAGAATGTCTTTGAACAACCACCTACATTTAATAATAGCTTTGACCCATTGCATGGTTCAAAACATCATGAAGATAGTCTATGCAAGGATCTCTAGACTCCACTAGGACAAGAAAACAATAGTCATCTTGTCTACCTCAACATTGATCCATAGAAAATAGATGAATTTGTTGCCCAATTGGAGGAAGAAGAGGATCAAATATAGCGGGATTATGATTAGAGATCTTCATCACTGCAAGATGGAGAGGCTCAACATTCCTCTACAAGTCATTCTTTTCCTGTTAAGAATTTTGATGGGATGACCACTCAAGAAATAGAAGAATACATACAATGGAAGGAAGAGGATCTTAAGAGAAGACAACAACTGATAAAAAGGATTCTCGATCTAAGTCAAAAAATGTCCCAATTAGATGTTAATACATGAAAACCACCCAAATACATCTTGCCTTATAAACATGGAAGCAATACCAATACACAAGGGTCACCCCAAAATATAGGTGGTCCAAGTTCCTCAAGAGTACCCCATAACATAGCTAGAAGAAAAAATCATCCTATGCAACACCATGTAACACATAATCCACCATCACAAAATATCCATATTCCACCACCTGGAAAACAATACATCCCACACCATCATGTCCCATAGTAGTACCCTCCACATAATCCTCAACAAAATGTGTACCAACAACCTCAACAAGGATATTAGTATTACCCCATTCCACCACTTCAAAATCCTTATTAACAGAACCCCATGAGTGTAAGAAAACAATTTGATCTATCAAGATACCAATTATGTCCATGCCCAATTAATAGCAACTGGAGAAACATTGTTCCCAATTTTATAGGGAATAATGTCACAACAGTTGAAGAACATATCAAAAACTTCAATGCCTTCGTGCAAGACATGGGCATGGAACATGAGGATGTGAATATGATGTTGTTCATGATGTTGCTAACTAAAGAAGCAAGGGATTGGTTTACCAGTATGCCCAATGCTTTAATCACCTCTATAGAAGACTTTTAGAATCAATTTCTAGAGTAATATGGAAATCAATGTGCTCCTGAATTTTCTCTACATGAACTAATAAGTATTCAGAAACACCAAAATGAGTCAGTTTATGATTTCAATCAAATTCTCCAAGATCTATAATAAAATACTATAAATCTAAGTATTTATTTGAAGTACTTTGATCAAAAAATGGGATATGAACTCAAAAATAGGTGTCCTAGAAGTTTGACTGAAGTAGAAAAGGTAGCCTTAACCATTGAAGATAATAGAAAGGCTACATGAATGACTGGAAAAAGGGACAACCTTAGGATCCCACAAAACCTCAACACTCCCTAGAAGAGACAAGAGAATCAATACAGAAATGAAAGACCAAGATTAAATGACATGCCCTATAATACTACTTTGAAGGATGGAAATCTAGTAGAAAGATCAAATTGGAAGGAGACTCATGATCCCTTGAAGAAGCATGGAGCACATGCACTAGACACTACACCATGGTGTTCACCTTGTCATAGACCCCATGACCCTAAACACTATGTTATAGTCTAGGCTTTTCAAGATGAGTTGTCACAAGAGCAAGATAGGGATGGTCACACTATAAACATGCTAAGATGGAGGTCTTGTCAAAATGAGGAAGGATACTCTTCTTCTAAATAATGGTATGAATATAATGTTGATAGTCAGAAGTGCAATGTGTATATAGAACAAGAGGTGTTTTATGATTAGGAAGAAAAACCATAAGAGGTGACATATAAAAACAATGCAACACCTTAGTTTCAACTAAGAACTCCAACAGATAAAGAAAAGAGGGCTATCACAACAAAAGGGAGGAGATACAATTTGAGAAGTAATCCCATAGAAAAATATCAAGGGATACCAAGAAGCATGTTCATCAAAGAATAGAAGAACAAGGAGAATGTCCCATCTAATCAGAAGAAGGGTGAAGTAAAAAAACCTCAAAAAGATGCCCAAAAGGAGAATGCGGACATTGAACTTGATAAAATAATAAAATATGAAAAAGTCCAAAATGAAGGGAAAAGAAGTACTAAAATTGAGAAGGGTGAACAAGGGATCACTACCCCTTCATTTGACATGGCCCAATAATTGGCTCAAAAAAAATTGACAATTCCCTTAATGGAGTTGATCAAGATTGATGAATTTAGAGGTACAACCCTCAAAATGATCACCAACGCATCCTAGAAATAGAAGGATTAGATGAAAGAAGTAAATCTTGTGGAAAGGAAAATTACAAAAGCACCAAAAGTATATTTGGGAGATACACTCACAAAGAAAATCTCCCAAATAGATCCATTTTACACTATGTTGGTGATTAGCAACAAGCTAGTTAAAAATTGTATGATTGACTCAGGGGAAGCAATCAACATCATGCCCCTGGTTGTCATGAAAGAGCTAGGTTTGTGGGTAAATACTACATATGGGAAATTTTATGCCATGGATAATAGATAAGTCCCTATAGCAAGAGTGATATGGGATATAGAACTAAATCTAACATCATATCCAGAGGAAACATATAAGAAAAACATTATTGTGGTAGATACTCTCCCTTACTATGGGATGTTGCTATCAAGGAAATGGACAAAAATAGTTTGTGGGAATGTTTAGTTAGATTTTTCCTATGTTACGATCCGTGTGAATGGGAAGGAATTCAAATTATATAGGGAGCCTAGGTCTGAACATGTCATCGAACTATTTGAGCCCTTGATCAAATGAATTGCTTTTGTGATGTGGACTTAGGGTGTTTTAGAATTAAACACTCAAACCCCAAATTATTAAACACAAATCCAATTGCCAGGGATGTTTCCAAGAATGAACATGGCATATGGTGAATTTACTTTGATGGAGCCTGTAATAGAGAAGGGAATGGAGCAGGAATTGTCTTCATTTCACCTAAAGGTACAACATTCAAATATTCATTTTTGCTAACATTTGAGTGCACAAATAATATAGCAGAGTATGAATCTCTGATCATAGGTTTAAATATGGTTACAAAGCACAAGATTAAACTATTAATTGTCTTGGGAGATTCTAAGTTAATTGTTTCACAAGTGATATTTAAATATTCCACAAAGAAGAAAAACCTAAAGCAATATAGAAATGTTGTATGGGACACTATTGAGTTGTTTGATGCTTTCTCCATTGAGTGGATAAAGCTAAAAACCTAATGCTTGATTTCTTAGTGAATGTAGCCTTGAAAATGGATGATATTACTCTAGAAGGAATTTCACAGGTTGAACTCAAGACCAAGCCAAAAATCCTTGATAACATCTATAATTGGCAAGTTTTCAATGATGGCATTGATTTGATCAAGTTCTTACATTGTATTGATTAGTACGAGGCCCAAGAGATTGATTTTAATGCATTTGTGGAATAAGTAGATGGACAAAAAACTATATTTGGTCAAGAAGTTGTGCAACTCAAGAAAAACAAGATTCCTAAAGGATTAGTGGTACTGGAAAGAGTGTTTGATGGGAATGATCAAGTAGTCATGAAACAAACATTGGTAAGAAGGGAAGAAATTGAAGAAATCAATCTAGGCATTGAATTGGTGCCAAAGAAAGTATGCATTAGAAAAAAAAAAGCCCCACAATTAGAAATATGTTGATTTCACTATTGAGGAAAGTTAAGCATTTCTTCACATGGTCTTGTATATGTGTAGGATCATCATGGAAAAACCAAGCCCTTAAGTGGCAAAAAAAATAGAAAAATTAGAGTTAGGCAACTTGAAGTAAAAATTTGAATAATTTATCTATATTATTTCAAAAATATGTAAGAAAAGAATCTGTAGAAAATTGAATGTAGTTTCTAAACTACTAGGTTTGTTTAAAAAAAAAAAATCTATTTGGTGAAACTTTGAAATTTCAATGCAGTGGTACTTAAATTTCAAGGAAAAAATAAGTAGGTGTATGTCTTACCACCCTAACCACATTAAAATGATAATATTTTTTATAATATTTTAGATATAAGTAGAGGACTCATGCCCTGATATGATGCATATTTTTTTTGTAATTTTTTTCCAAGTAAATAATTAATTATGATTTTTTTATTGCAACTTTTAAAAAAAATAAAAACTCATATGTCTGACCACCTTAACTTGGTCAAAAATTCATGAAATTCAATTTTTTTTTCATAATCCTATAGTATACTAAGCATTGAATGTTACACATGTTTTGGATTCAAAAAATGGTATCTCATTTGAAAGCTATAAATGTTTTTCAATCAACCTATCAATCAATACTTTACTCATAATTTAAATATAAAATGAATAATAATTACTTATTAAGTTCAAAGTAAAACATAATTTATATCGGTGGAAAGCTAAGAATCTCCTTTAAAAACCCTTTTCATTTCATGAATTGTGGGTAAAAAAATAATCGTCAGCCACATAACCATCATATTGCCACTTTTTGGACCATCATGATCATGCACATACCTTCTTATAAAGATCTTAAGGAATACATGGAAAATTTGTTCCAACATGAAATTCCACTTAAGACTCATGCAAAACCCTTTAGAAAAAAATAAAGACCAATAAACCAAACTTTGGAGCCCAAAATGCAAGTGGAACTTATGAAGCTTAGGGAGGGAGGTATCATCAATCCTATCAGGCATTCCACTTGGGTCTCTAATTTTGTTCCTATCAGAAAGAAGAATGGAGACATAAGGTTTTGTGTGGACTTTGGAGATTTGAATGTCTCTTACCTTAAAGATAATTACCCACTCCCAAATATGGAGGCCATGTTGCAGAGGGTGACAGGTTGTGAACTGTTGTCCATTATGGATGGATTTTTAGGGTATAGCTAGGTGAAGGTAAAGGAATTAGATGAATATAAGACTATGTTTGCCACCCCTTGGGGTACATATATGTACGTGAGGATGCCATTTGGGTTAACAAATGCTAGTGCCACATTCCAAAAAGCTATGGATGTTTCCTTTATTGATCTAATCAATACAATAATGGTAGTATACCAAGATGATCTCACTGCGTACTCCAAGAAAGCTAAGGACCATGCTGGACGTCTTGAAAATATTTTCCTCAAAATATTAGAGTATGGCATTTCCATAAACCCTAAAAAATGTCATTTTTCTATGACAAAAGGAAAGTTATTAGGGCACATAGTGTCCAAGGAAGGAGATAGAATTGATCCAAAGAGGGTAGAAGCTATAGATAAGATCCCTATTCCTAAAACCATTAAGGCCATTCATTCTTTCTTTGGATAGATAAATTGTGTAAGAAGGTTCATATCAAACTTTGCTGAAATTGTCAAACCTATCTCAAAAATGTTGAATAAAGGGGTCAAAATTAATTGGACTACAGAAGCACTCGATGCATTTGTATCTATAAAAAAGGGAAATCAAAGAATCCCTAGTATTAAAATCCCCTGATTTTAGTAAGCCTTTTCAAATCTTTTTATTTTCCTCATACCACACCATTGCAGTAGTAATGTTACAAAAGAATGATGAGGGTATGAGCACCCTATATCATTCTTTAGTAAGTCCCTCCAAGGTGTTGAGTTAAAGTATGATATCATAGAAAAAATAAGTATATGCTCTTTTCAAATTAGTAAAATCCTTCAGACCCTATTTGGTGGGAACAAAAATAATTGCATATGTTCCCAATGCTATAGTCAAGGATGTGTTTGTACAAATCGAGGTCACAGGGAGAAGGTGCATGTGGATCAATAGAATTCAAGAGTTTGATATCAAGATCCAAATCACTAAGTTGGTAAGAGGGCAAGGCCTAGCCAAGCTAATGGTTGAGTCAAATTTTGACACATCTCAAATTTGCAACATAGGGGAAGAGGAAACCATGATTTCCAACATAGAGAACACTACATGGTACACTAACATAATGTATTACTTGAAGAATCATAAATTCCCTAAATATCTAAATGAAAATCAAAAGAGAACCTTGAAGTTGCATGCCTCCAAATATGTTGTCATGGACGATGACTTATATTGGAAAAGCAAAGATGGAATGTTGTTGTTATGTCTCGATTAATCTCAAGCAAAAAATGACTTTAAGGGAGATGCACAATAGAGTTTGTGGGGGACACTTTTTAGCCAAGACCACTACCCACAAGATCTTGAGGGAAGGGTACTATTGGCCTAGGTTTTTTAATGACTCTTTCACCTATGTAAGGAAATGTGAAGCCTGTTAGAAGTTCTTTGGAAAAATGAAATATCAAGGAGCACTACCACTCAGACCGATATAGGTTGAAGCTCCCTTTCATCAGTGGTGGATTGACTTTATTGGGGAGATACCAGAAAAATCCAGTGGAGGTCACAAATGGATATTAATGGGAATTGATTAATTCAAAAAATGGGTGGAAGCCATCCCAAAAAAACAAGTCATTAGCAAAGTTACAACCATTTTTTGATGAAAAATATCATTACAAGGTTTGGGACACATGTGTAGATAATGATAGATAATGGTATGCATTTTAGATCATAGGAGTTCATGAAATTTTGTGAAACATATGACATTCCAATTTCATATGCCTCACCTTATCATCCACAAGATAATGGGTAGGATGAATCAAGTAACAAGAATATTTTGAAAATCATTAAGAGGATGTTGGATCAAAATAAAAAGGCATGGGATTCTAAATTAAGGATGGCAGTATGGGCAGATAGAATCACTATAAAGAAGTCAACTAGTAGATCACCCTTTGAACTTTTTTATGGGGCATAAGTTAGAATGCTTATGCAAAATCTTATACCTGTATACAAATTCATACTTCAAGAAGACAAAGAAATAATTGTACCTATGGAGGAAAAAATAGAACAATTGGCAAAACTAGATGAAATCAGGAGTTTGGCCCATGAGAAAAATACAAAAACAGAATCACAAATGAAATATTTGTTTGACAAAAGGACCAAGGATAGAAAGTTTGAAGAAAATGATATGGTCCTACTATGGAATGTAAGGTGTTAGGATAAAAGGAAGGATGGAATGTTTGAAGCTCTTTGAATAAGACCATTTGTCATTACTAGCAAAGGAGGTGAAGATTCCTACTATCTACAAAATATGTTTGGAGAAGATCAGGAGTTGCTAGTGCATGGACAATTCCTAAAGCACTTATTTTCTTAAATTAATTTTCCATGCATAGTAGTTTAGGAGAAGATCAAGAATTTCCAGTGCATGGACAATCCTTGAAATATTTCTTAAAAATTAATAATCTTCCATGCACAGTAGTTTTATGTTTCCATCTCATTTTTTCTCCATCTTATCACAATTCAATTATTTTCTACCCCTAGAGATCATTTCTAGATCCTTGCAATGACCTCATGCTAATTCATCCCTAATCAGAGCCACTATTGGATCCAAAAAATCCACATTGGTTATTTTGGACAATTCCATTTTCACCCATCCCCCCACACTCACCATTTGTTGCATCTCCATTTCATAACAGCTAAAACTATTATAAACTACCAAATAAGGCCCTTGATCATAACATTGAAATGAATTCCTTGTATGAAGTGTTGCCATAGCAACACATGGCATGTCACCAAGACAATGATATCTCAAAGAGATACTCACCATAGTCTCTTTGACGTGACCAGAAAGGGATGATGTGAAATGTAGATGATACTCCCATATTTCTAAGAGACATATTCAAATGTCTTCTCACTAGCCTAAAGAATGATATGTCTAAGAGACTTGGCTATGTCGAGGAGAAAATATAACATGTATCATCAAAAAATAATATGGAGTATTCAACATTTAAAAAATGGAAAAAATATCTTGGACATTAAGATATTATCAGAAAATAAATGATAGGTCATTGGTAAAACAACATAGACAAACGATAATGTCAAAGAGACATCGGCATATCAAGGAAAAAAGTAAGAGAGTCTCTTCAAAATTAAAGGAGAAAAATATTGACGAGACATAGAGACATAGAATAAACATTGAATAGACATTCCTAACAATGATATGTTGAGGAGACATAGGAGTATCAAGCAGACAATATCAAAAGTCTCCCTGACATCCTGGCACAAGTGCAAACACATGTTATCGATGAGACTAAGAGACATTGAAGAGAGGTGACTGAGGGTCTCCTCGACATGACAAAGTCACATAAAGATCATAAACAATTAATTATAATGAAGGAGGAGATAAGGATATGTTGAAGAGACATAGGCTTGTCGATGAGAGATATCCGCCAGTCTTATTGACAAAAGGGGGACCATAAGGGAAGAAACTAAAATGTAAATATCAAAGAGACCCTGCAACATTGAAGAGAGAAATATAAATGTCTCTTAGACATTTCTCAAAAGATGGTCAATGATATATTGAAGAGAGATATAGACATTGTGATTAAATACTATTGAAAAAAATATGAAATAATTATCACCGGATTGATTTGAATGATGAATTCATCAAAGATACAACTGTTATTAATCCACAAGTTGATAGGATGGGTGGTGTGAGTTCCATTTATGAACCAGAGTTGGCTCAAGCATGCTTAATTTTGATAAATATAGCCTCTAAGGAATTGGAATTCATTGCGAATTGTGGCTAAGTATCCAGACGACAAAGTTGGATGAAGACGAGCAGCTCAAAACTTCGAACATTCAATCAAGTAAATACATCTTGGCTAAGCTAAACATATTTTTTTGAGGATATCTTGAAGTACAACATAGTTAGGGTTAAAATGGATAAAACCATATAGAAAATAAGAGAAAAGAGGAAAAAAATAGAAAGTAGGCCACTTAATCAAGACTTAATAGACCAGTGTCCCAAGTCTGGGCCAAAAGAAAGGACAAAATCTCAGTTAAACCCATCATGTGAGACCCTAGAGAACAAGCATAAGAATTTGGGAGATGTGTGGACTCTACACAAAATTTATGACTTGTTCATCTATCACTATAGCAAGTACAGATATAGCCCAATTTCAAACCCATGGAATTTGAATCTAGGGAAACTTGTGATGCCAATTTTTTTTGTGAATGTAGAACTAATTAAAGCATTGGCAAAGAATTATTATCCCAAAATGAGGGAAATTCACTTGCATGATGGGTCACAGTTCATGATTATAACACAGGATTATAATTGTATGGTTTTCCAATTGGACAACTTCCTAAAGATGAAATTACGGATGAGAGACTTGTTGGAAGAGTATCACTTTATGGATACAAGCTATAAGAGGTGAAAGATACCTCTATATAGGTCCAAAGTTCTAGGGAATCAACCTAGGAGGTTTTCAAGTAATGAATGGAACCCATTCCCTATAGATTTTTTTGAAGAATACTATCAATATTTAGTTGGCCAAGTATTGAGATTTGATACCCCTTTTAACATGACTATAGCTCCCATGGTTCTAGCTATGGATATTCAAAGCCAAGATGTTAGGCCCTATGACTATATAGAGTATCTATCTGAGGCCATTAACAGTGCTCTTAATACTATTAAGAAGAATAATGAAGCTATCTACTTCAAAAACTATTCACTTCTTATGCATATGATATTGTATGAAGGGAAAGTGATGGGAATATAGGGAGAAGAATTGAGAATAAAATATTTGGATAGTGATGGTAATTCTAGACTAGTGAAAATGTGGACATCCATGTGGGATAGTAGATGTGGGAGATCCACCTACTTGTACTTTGAAGAACATTTTTTCAAACACTTATACAAATGGCTTGGCCACAGATGTGACTATAATTTATTCCCAAAAGTACAAATTTTCCTTTGACCAAAGGAGAAGGATCATGATGGGAAAATAAGTCACAATTGGGGAGATTGGTATGAGTTTGCAAATTATACTTTTATTAGAGTATATGGATTTGAGGTAGCACCATATTTACTACCTAAGACTATTCCAGATAGAGTTGCATACCTTTTGATCATAAGACAATTATCTTATTTAACCTTCATGCATTTGAAAATATGTGGAAGGAAAAATTTATTGCCTTCTACTCTTTGTTTTGGTGAATTCAATATTACTTCTGATACAAGGTATGAATTGGTTGGTAGAAAATTAGATATTATAGCTTTCTAGTGGGAAACAAGAGAGAAAATTTTGACCCTAAACATTTCATATATGTTGCCAAGATTTCTCAAAAACTAAAAGGATATGAGCATGAGTTCCATGTCAATGATGTCATCGGGAACTGTGAGGAAAGTCAAGTGATCATGAGAACCAATTCATTAAATATAATTGTTATGGTTGAGACTTGCAGAATGAATACTAACCCATCCTATGTGGAAGCCTTTCATGAGATCCAAGACCTTATGGAAAGAATTGAGCAATTGATTCTACATGAAGAAGAATTAATAAAGGATATACTTTAGGTGGCATTTGAGAAGAGAATAAATGTTGGCTCTAGAAGGAAAGTAGAAAATATAACACCACAGGGCCATTTGTCACCATAGCATACTTTAGAGGTAAGCTTCTCAATTGACACCCCAATCCTAGTTGAAGATGATACTAAAGTGAAAGAAGAGGAAACATATATTAACACTCCGGTTATTCCCTAATATGAAATGTCACTAGAAGAAAGTGTGATTACATTTGAATCTTCCAATGATCTATCTAATTATGTGAGACACTGTTTGAGTCAAAAATTCATTGTAGATGATGCATTTGTCCAAGCTTTTGAATTTAAGGCTTTCATCTATGAGTATAAGGGAAATGTGGTAAAGGAAAGGCTAAAAGACATTGACCCTGAAAAGGAAACATATGATTTGAAAGAGCTTCAACATGGAATTGATATAGAGATGAAGAAGATGAAAGCTGAGAGAGGATGAGCATTGCTATAGGAAACTAGGGTTATGCTTATTTCAAGGTGGCATATCAGTTCAACTGTTGTGTTTGATAGCTTTCTAAAGAGAAAGAATAAAACCTTGAACTTGAGAGATGAAATTGGTGATAAGATGTATACTAGATTAGGATATAATCCTAATAAACTACTTTATAGATATGGTAACTTTACCCATTGGGAAAAAATCCCTCCCTTGTTGATCATGATCAAATTTTTGGACATATTTTGGTGCAAAGTGTAGGAGAGAAAGATCCCATGGAAACTACTGACTTGAATGTGAATGTGGGAAAATTCACCAAGGCTCAAATTTAGAAATTGGAAAAGGATAACAAGGGACTGATAGAAGAGAATGAAAGGTTAAAATAGGACTTGATCAACTACATAGATAGACTGCCTTCTTCCTTAGGGATTTACTCTCCACTAGTTGAGCATGCAATGAAGATGCTAGAAGCAATGCTAGAAACTACCTACTATAAATGCAAACATGGGAAAGTTCAGAAGGAACAAGAGGAGTTAAAAGGAAATCTCAAGACTACCATCTTTGAAATGTCATTAGAGATAGTTTGCATGAGATTTGAAGATATGTATAAGCATGTTGAACAAGTCTCACATATTCATGACAAAACATATGCAACATTATTGGAAACCACTAGATTCAGTGACAAAATGAAGGAAGTGGAGTCTTACATCATAGCAAAGAAAGAAGATAACACCAATATGCTACAAAAACATAAAGATCTTATGAAATCCCATAAAGATTTCAATAGCATATTGACACAGGAGTTAAGTGATTTTAGTCAGCAACTGAGTATGGTCGTGCCCAACTTCTTTGAGGAAACAAAATTGAAAGATCAAGATACATGGAAGGATGAGATAGCCCATTATTTTCTAGTTGTTCTTGATGCAATAAATGATGAAGATGAGGTACTTAAGAAAACACATGAATAGCTTGGAAGAATTTTTGAAATGGAGTATGTAATGTGTTGGTTATTTTTTATGCTGTTAACCAGTTTGGTCTTCTAATCTACCTATGGAATTGCCATTCCTAATCAAGGGCAGCTCGAAGGACCTGGACCGACTGACAAGGACTTTAAAATAACCTCCTACACTTCAGGCTCTGCAACACCCGGGAGGGTGATCCCTTTAGCAATATCAACAAATTGAAACACATACATAACCTAATATTTCTCAACAGATAATCTCATTTAATGACTCAACATAGTAGGATAATACTGAATAGAATTGGCTGTTCATCAGTAATATCAACTACTTGGAGCATGAGATAACCACAACACCATAAGACATAGGGATTTAAAATGATTTTTAATTTTGAAGATTGTTTCTGAGGTGCACTAAGCTGTAGAATAAACCAATGCCTAATTTTGGGCCATGGAGTCAAACACACAAAAAGAATTCATCAACAAATGACATTCAACTAGTGGATTTAAATTTGTTAATGCCTTGCATGAACTGTTACTGCCTTACACCAACAATCCCACTCCTATTATCATTCAAACTCTCCTTACCCAATCCAACTTGAACACTTGAAATCACTGTTATCTACTCAAAGTATTTAACCATTTCCTTGAAATAGAAGCATAAACGGACAACACAATCTGATGAAATTTGAGATGAAAAATTCAAAGATAATTTGTATTATTGAATTCATATGATTAAACTGTACAAGTATGGAGACAATTTGAAGATATTCATGAATGTGCAAACCCTTGGAAGATATTCATAATTTATTTTGCACAAACTGGCTCTATTTGCTCATAAAATATGAAATTATAGCTTACAGACTCAATATGACTCAAAACTTGACATTTCTCTATCTACACAGCCTCATACATAACCCCAGAACTAGAAGTTAATCTCTCCAATAATGAGAAGAGAAGAGAAGAATCTAGAAGAAGCCCTAAAATCAATCTGATCCATAGATGCCATTTGGAAACTCAATCCACCATCGATCAACAAGCTACTCAAAACCTCTCTCATCTCTCTGTAACTGAATTTGCCTCTTCTTGCCTTTGATTGTTGCATTCTATGCATTCTTCAGTGCCTACCTTGTAATGCATTTTAGGCATACTCTACCCCCTTTAACATATTCGATGGTGGCTTGCCAACCATTTTATACATTTGTTTGAGAATTTCTAACTCTTGTCAGCGCAACCTCCCTTATTTTATTCTAAAAATTTCTAAAACCCTTTTCAACAAATACTTGTTCAATGCTTCCTTGGTCTGGCTGCGTGCTCTTCCTCCAACTGGTGCGCTAAAGGCTTTAAAAGCTTTTGGAAATCCCTCAACGTAGCCTTTATGTGTTCCCTTTATCATTTGACTGCTACGTATAAATTTCTAAGGATTTTTATCACATTATTCTATGTGTTCCTGTTACAGCTCAAACCTGATGCTTGGCCCCATTTTTTATGGCTTTCCATGAGATCAAAGTCTTTGAATATTTTCAACAAATCTTCTTTGCATCGGCCCCTGTGGTATTTCATTTGGATTTTCTTGAGATTTGTGACCTTTCAATATGCATTTATTGAAAATTTGTTGAATGCTTTGATGGGCGCACATACAACCTCCTCCATTGAACTTCTTTAGGGATTACCTCATTTTCTTGAGAATTTCTAAGGCATTTTCAACAATCCATTTTGTGTGTATATGCATTGCCCTCATTGCATTCGATGGCAAGTTTCAAAAAGGATTTTGAATAGATCACCTTGTTTTGTGCATACTCCATCCTCTTTGGCTGATTGTCTTACATGGACCAAAGGAATGATGACAAATATTGTCGGGCTCACCCTTGCACCTTCCAGTTACATTCGCTTGAAGCTTCTTGAAAGCTCCTCAACAAATCAACTTTGTCTTGGTGGTCGTCCATGCCTTTAGCTCCAACACCAGGTAGACATAAGAAATTTGAAAAATCTCCACTCCTTGGGTGCACAGAAAAAATGCTAATTGCATTTGTCAAAACCTTCTAAAAGCCTCTCAACACATCCATTCTTTGAGTACCTTTTAGGATTTCCATCAACTAATTTTTTATGTTGAAAAACTACCTGGTGCACTCTCCATAGGGAATAGTTTTAAATGGCGAGGACAAGAGCATGCCAATTATATACATTTAATATAATGGCCTTATTAGATTGAATATCTAGATGATGATCCTTTCTATTCTCATTTCTTTGATGCTCCTTAACTGAACCAAGTATTTTGCAAATCTTGAATGTGGAGAGCCAATTCATGACACAAGCAAGATAAGACTCACCTATCAATATAACTCTTTCCCTAATGAGGCCTACATAGTATATGTTTATAACATTTTGTCCCCTACATGGAAATTTTAACTTCATCTACACATAAAATCCCTAGCTCCTGCTTACTATTCCTTTTCCATGATAGTCCTGCAGCCATTGTAAATCCCTTCGGTACACACCTCTTTGCTGATATGCTATCCTTAGATTGTGTGTCACAGGTCGGGTCCCCTTGTGGTCCTGACTAAAATCATTTCATTTTGAAACAACTTTTCTTCCTGAATTGATCAAGCACAACTTTTGAGTGCATTAGAAGTTGAAAACATGAAATGGGTTTTCATCAAAACACACTTTCTGACCTTTTGCAGAATTTGCAAAACTAGACAAGTTGGCTCAGGAATTGGCCTTGAAAACTAGGCAAACAATCTTATTAAGACATAAAAACTTGAAAGCATGTAGAAATTCCTCCCAAAAATACTATGCAAAAGACAGATCAGAGAAATCAATCACGAGGAAAAAATTATTCAACCCCAAAGTTGCTCAGTTGAACATTCTGCAACAATCAACTATTCTAAACCAATTGAAACTGAAGAGATTACCTTGTTGCAAAAATATCAAGTTAGCTCCTGGAGAGCTGCCATCAGACATAGTAGATCACTTTGGTATAGAGAACATGTGTGTAGAAGGAACTAGTTTGAATCATCACCCATCAAAATATATTGATGGTCAAAGTTGACCTCTCAGAAAGGTTTAAGTGTAAAACTGAAGAAATTTCGTTTGGTTTGGATCTGCTAAAAATAGCAAATCAACTCATGAGGTTCTAAAAACTGACAAGCGAGCTCATTTAAGCATGGAGAATGTAGAATAACATTTCTTTTGGCATGACGATCAACTGGTTGTAAAATGCAATCTCAAACAGGAGGCTACTTCGTAAAATTGAACGTTCCCAAACAGTTGAATAGTGATAAAACCCTCCAGCTTCACTTTTCAAAACCCAATCAAAACTCATTGTGAGAAGCTAAAAATTGACATGTAGGTTCACACATGACACATGAGTGTGTCTGCAAAGGGATTTTTCTTAGAAATCACCTGGCTTTGAAATATGACCCTTCAAGGTAGGTCAATTACCCATATTCATCAGGTGCACCTCAGAAAGTGTAGAGGCAAAAGTTTGATATGGGCATCTCAAATTTGAAAAATTTGAGAGTGCCAACAAATGGCTCTGATTGTGGATGTATGCCCCCTATGGGCATAGCAAGATTCCAGGTCTCTGAGGAAGTAGACCAAAAGCTGAGTCATCAGGTGTCCTCAAACTGCTCCTTTATTCAACCTTTACTTTTCAACTTCATCTGATGACACCAAGCCACCAAATGAAAAAGGGGAGTCATCATTTACCTCTATCAAACACAATTCTACAAAAAGAGTTGATCTCCCTCAATTCGTACTTGCATTTTTCAAACCATAACAACATTAGTAACTGCGCATCTGTAAACAGAAGGATTAGGCTTCCTTTGTGCAAGTGAGAACTTGCTTTCTGTTTCAATTTGTCATCAATTGGCAACCAAATCAAATAGGTCTCATCATTGCCACTATCTTCATTCTTTTTTTTGTATCAAGTGGCAACATGAGAGGATAGTGGTCAAGACCATATGAAAGCACAGTCCGATCACAACTGTTTTCCTAATTGAACATGCTAGTACCTCCTAATAGGCCATCATACATAACCTCATCAACATGTTCATAGTCACTATGCATTTGAAAGTCAGACATACTTTCCAAATGTTGATTGTCATGTGGCAAGAACTTATCAAATTCATCATACAAATCATTCTTAGGATGAAAACAACCTTCCTCAGTATCTTGCCAGAAAATCTGGCTCATCATGCAAACTATCTTCAAGTGTATTCAAAGAGATAAACTCATGCATTAGCACACTTTGTACTCGCCCTTCATCATGTTGGTATTGAGAGTCATCAGAAATTTCTGACTCATCATCATCTGTTGTCATATTGTCATCTTTTGAACATAAGGTATCAACCTTTTCAATATCACAAGCTTGCTCAACAAGCAATTCTGGTTCAAAATCATAATCTGATTTCTCCTTGAAATCAACCTCTACATCCACATGAAAAAACTCATGGCTAGGCTCATTCAAGTCAACAAACAAAGACTTGTTTAAATATACATCAATTTTTTCAAAACTTGGCTCATTAGATGCACAATCCTCATAGTCATCTGTTGCTTTAAACTCATTAAAATATATCTCTGAGTTTGTATCAGCATGCTCACTTTCACAATCATCATACATTGCATCACTGCAATCAAGTAACTGCTTGTCTTCATGCACATTATCATCATAATGATCAGCCGGTTCATAATTTGAAGGATAATCAGATTCAATTGCATCATACCTTAAACCATGAGGATCATCATCATTGTCAAGGACAAAAGATGCATATTCAGTGGTCAATAGATCTAAGACTTGTTCACAACTTAAAATATCATTATTTTGATCGATTCCATCAACTATTTCCTCCTCTTGACCTTCACAATAACTGGATACATTATCAAATTGTAAAATAGGGTATGCCAAAACATCATCATCATCATCAAAGTCTGAAAACTCAATGGTCTGATCATAAATAGGGTCTCCCCAATCATAGGAAATTCAATTGTCAACAACATTGTCAAGAACATTGTCACAATCTATCATAGAGAACAGACCATCCACTTGTCCATTCCTACTCACCACTGAGCTATCATAATAACAACCCACATCATTTTCAATCTCAACATTGAGTTGGGTGTCTTCATTGAGTTTATCATTTTCATCCTCTTGAGGGTAGACATGAACATCTTCTCTATCAAACTGAAAACTATCAATAGTTTCCTCATTGCAACTGCTCCCAGTTGATCTTCCAAACTGAAATTCATCACATACTCTATCACTTGCAGTTGGTAGACTAATGTTCTCAAGAGAATTCTTCAAATTTGTAGGCACCCCTATCTCATCATGAAAGCTCTCATCAATGCTACATACACACAAAAGATTGGTATAACCAAGTGTACTACAATACTATTGATTACACGTCTTCTTCAAACAAAATGTTCAATTCATATCCATCATCTTCTTGTTCTTGTGAGCCTTCAGAAATATTGTCATCATCTTCATTAGAATACTTTTCATTCAAGAGGATCAATTCCACTTCCTTCTTTTGAAATGAATCAGAATTACTAGGGATGCAAATAGATTTGAAATCCTCTTGATCACCCACACAAGAATGCTTTTCATCTGGTTGAAAACTCCCATCTACAACGCCATTGTTCTCATCAAGAAAACTTAAAACATCAAAATCATCATAATCTTCAGTTGCGTATTTAGAGTCCATAGAGGAGAAAACACTCTCATTATCATTTGCATTATTGCATCCTTCATTTGCTATAGAAAATCTGCTTTCTATTTATGTATTTTCAAAGCAAATGGAAGACACTTCACATGTTTCATTTATCTCTTCATGACCATCATGGCTGCAATATTTTTCTGGACATATTTCTTTTTTAGGTTGTTCAAAAATAACATCCTTATCACTGCATAGTGCACTATCATTCTTGTCTTTTACTATACCATCTGCATCCATTGGACTAAATCTTGAAAAAGTACCATCACATAATTGAGCTAAGAGATGACTTCCACATTTATCTATCATTTCCTCAATTATTCAAAGCCATTGATATAAAAATCCAAGGCTAGGGGGCCTTAAGTGAACTAGCATGGTACTCAGACCTGGCTTATAATTTTCACAGTTATCAATGCAAAACGATTCATCAGGTCTTTCTAATTTTGGTATAGCAAGCAAAAATTTCATAAATCTATCATGAAAATCATGGATAGATTCATCCTCCAATCTTTCTATATCACACAGTGCATCAATACATGATTCAGACTCAACCTTGTTTTCAATTTCCCCTTCAAATTCTTCTTGAGTACGTAGACTTCTATTTTCAGACAAGCATTCATCATTCACTACTGACTCATCTTTAAAAGTATCAAGGAAACATGTTCTAAGCTCATTCCATGAATCTATGGAATGCATTGGTAAGCAAGTAAACCAACCTTCAGCCATACCTTCTAAAGTTCTTACAAAAAATTTCATGATAACATCTTATTTTTCAATCTGACAATCTTCCATCAAATCAATGAAATATTGTACATGTCTTGATGCTAATTCTTCAAAATCATCTCTAAACTTAGGCAAATTCCCATTAATTCCTCTTGGGACAGAATGTGGGTAACCTTGGATTTTACCAAAATCTAAAGGGTTGTATCTTTTGTTAGAGTCCAAGATCACCTGCATGCAAGATGGATACCTGTCACATGCAAAAGATATGAAGAACTGAAAAAGATGTTCTCTGTAAACCTCTCAGTAAAAATGCATTAAGAGAATCAATTATTACAAAGTGATCAATCCTTATGAAGGAGATCAAGAAACCCTAAAAGGAAACCTAAATGAAACCCTAGTGTGCACACTTAATAATTAATAATTAATTATTAATGTGCCTAAGTTTAGCTTAAGTAATAAAGAGGAATAAGTGACTTAATTAATTAATCAATGTGATGTAATTAATTAAGCATAATAACTTATTACTCTAACCCCCCCTTAAGATGAACTTAGGAAGAAGCTAAAACACTAGAATAGGATGCATGAAAGCAAAGATGGGTCCCGACAACAAGGCCTGATCAAGTACCCATTTACAAATGCAAGAATGAGGTAGAGAAGGAAAAACCCAGTGGGACAAAACCCCCCTATAATGTGATAACATGCTGCAAAAGAAGCACTGGAAGAAATCTGTAGAGTAACACTGGAACCGCAATCTGACAAGCAATGAAAGATATCTCTGTCTATGACTAAAACCAAAATTGGAATCAAAATAATGTGACAGCAAACCCGATGCCACGAAACACTCAAAAACTCCAAACGGGAACAATCCTGGAATCTATGAAGTAACAATCAATTATTGAATGATGTATTACTGAAAATGAAGTGCAAAGATGCAAGATGCACTCTCCCAACTGCCAAAATATCCAAGTAATCGCCAAACAACCCATCAGTCCAAATCTGGACTAACTAATAAACCTAGGACAAATACAGAAAAAGTGCATGGACATCAACATAGAGCTCCTTAATACCTTTCCAACGCCGCAAACGAGGTGAAAATTGGACCTCATGGAAAAAAGTTATGAGCTTGGAAGTCCAAAAACAACATCTGAATTCAAATAGCAATAAATGCAGTAAAACAAAAAATACTATAAAATAAATTGCACCAAATGAAAGTGCTCTGATACCATGTTAGAATAGCCAAGATCTGATTGCAAACCGGAAAATACCTTCCACAGAAGAGGAAAATGAAAAAGCAGCTGTAGGTCTGGAGCTCTGATACCATGTTAGAATCAAAGATCACCTGCATGGAAGATGGATACCTGTCACATGCAAAAGATATGAAGAATCGAAAAAGATGTTCTCTGTAAACCTCTCAATAAAAATGCATTAAGAGAATCAATTATTACAAAGTGATCAATCCTTATGAAGGAGATCAAGAAACCCTAAAAGGGAAACCCTAAATGAAACCCTAGTGTGCACACTTAATAATTAATAATTAATAAGTAATTATTAATGTGCCTAAGTTTAGCTTAAGTAATAAAGAGGAATAAGTGACTTAATTATTTAATCAATGTGATGTAATTAATTAAGTATAATAACTTATTACTCTAACATCTTTTATTTTCAAACACCTTTTTATGAGGACAAGGTTGTGTCCTAGGCATGATACTATAGCTTGTAGAGGGAGAATTAAAACACCCATACATTTTTCAAATGAAAATTATTCCCTCTACAACTACTCAATTACAATATTCGACCTCCCTTGATTGTAGTGCTTAATTTCACTAAATAAGGGAGCCAAAGTTTCTCTCTAAGATGTTCAAATACATGAAGAATACCTGGAAACATTGTAGCTAGTACAAATTTTCTAGCAATATTGTAGATCTAGAACTGTATTCTTTAAATCTTCAACAGGTTCTTCTGACAGAGTCGCCACCTCTTTTCTTAGAGGACTGAACTTCAACAGCAGGAAGTTCTTTCACATGTAAATTTATCTCTTAGTTACTTTCACCAGCAAAGCACCATAGATCTTGAAATTAATTAGGTTCACTGCAACAATTATCTCTCTAGGTTTGAAATCCTTCAATATTTGAACTAAATTCAAAATGGCAAACACTAATATGACTCTATGCAAATGATATGACTCTATTTCTAGATTCTTCAGTGAGAATTTTCTCAAATTCTCCCCAGTAGAGTTGCCATTTTATTGGTGATTCAAATGCGAAAATAAGATGTCACACTGATTTTCAACCTCTAATTACAAACAATAGCTCAGGATTGGAATGATTCTTTGATAAGACAATCTGCAACCGGACTTCTGAGTGCATTCCCCAGTAGAGTCGCCATTTTGTTGGTTATTTTTTATGCTGTTAACCAGGTTGGTCTTCTAATCTACCTATGGAATTGCCATTCCCAATCAAGGGAAGCTCGAAGGACCTGGACCGACTGACGAGGACTTTAAAATAACCTCCTACACTTTGGGCTCTGCAAGACCCGAGAGGGTTATCCCTTTAGTAATATCAACAAATTGAAACACATACATAATAGAATATTGCTCAACAGATAATCTGATTTAATGAATCAACATAATATGATAATACTAAATAGAATTGGTTGTTCATCAGTAATATCAACTACTTGGAGCATGAGATAACCAAAACACCATAACACACAAGGATTTAAAATGGTTTTTAATTTTGAAGATTGTTTCTGAGGTGCACTGAGCTACAAAATAAACTAGTGCCTAATTCTGGGCCATGAAGTCAAACATGCAAAAAGAATACATCAACAAATTTCATTCAACTAGTGGATTTAAATTTGTTAATGCCTTGCATCAACTATTAGTGCCTTACACCAACAATCCCACTCCTATTATCATTCAAACTCTCCTTACCCAATCCAACCTGCACACTTGAAATCACTGTTATCTACTCAAAGTATTTAACCATTTCCTTGAAATAGACCCATAAACGGATAACACAATCTCATAGAATTTGAGATGACAAACTCAAAGATACTTTGTATTATTGAGTTCATATGATTAAACTGTACGAGGATGGAGACAATTTGAAGATATTCATGAATGTGCAAGCCCTTGGAAGACATTCATGATTTATTTTGCGTAAACTAGTTGTATTTGCTCATAAAATCTAAAATTATAGCTTACAGACTCAATATGACTCAGAACTTGACATTTCTCTATCTACATAGCCTCATACATAACCCCAGAACTAGAAGTTAATCTCTCCAATAATGAGAAGAGAAGAGAAGAAAAAGAAGAAGAGAAGAATCCAGAAGAAGCCCTAAAATCAATCGGATCCATAGATGCCATCTGGAAACTCAATCCACCGTCGATCAACAAGCTGCTCAAAACCTCTCTCATCTCTCTGTAACTGAATTTGCCTCTCCTTGCCTTTGATGGCTGCATTTTGTGCATTCTTCAGTGTGTACCCCGCAATGCATTTTAGGCATACCCTACCCCCTTTAACATATTTGATGTTGGCTTGCCAACCATTTTATACATTTGTTTGAGAATTTTTGACTCTTGTCAGCATAGCCTCCCTTATTTTATTCTAAAATTTTCTAAAACCCTTTTCAACAAATACTTGTTCAATGCTTCCTTGGTCTAGCTGCATGCTCTTCCTCCAACTGGTGTACTGAAGGCTTTAAAAGCTTCTAGAAATCCCTCAACACAGCCTTTATGCGTTCCCTTTATCATTTGGTAGGTGTGTATAAATTTCTAAGGATTTTTATCACATTATTTTGTGTGTTCCTATTACGGTTCGGACCTGATGCCTGGCCCCATTTTTTATGGCATTCCATGAGATCAAAGTTTTTGAATATTTTCAACAAATCTTATTTGCATCGGCCCTTGTGGCATTTCATTTGGATTTTCTTGAGATTTGTGACCTTTCAATATGCACTTATTGAAAAGTTGATGAATGCTTTGATGGGAACGCATACAGCCTCCATTGAACTTCTTTAGGGCTTACCTCATTTTCCTGAGAATTTCTAAGGAATTTTCAATAATCCATTTTGTGAGTATATGCATTGCCCTCATTGCATTGAATGGCAAGTTTCAAAAAGGATTTTGAATAGATCACCTTGTTTTGTGCATACTCCATCCTCTTTGGCTGATTGTCTTACATGGACCAAAGGAATGATGATAAAGATTGTGGGGCTCGCCCTTGCACCTTCTAGTTACATTCGCTTGAAGCTTCTTGAAATCTCCTCAACAAATCATCTCTTTCTTGGTGGTCGTCTATGCCTTTAGCTCCAACGCTAGGTAGACACAAGAAATTTGAAAAATCTCCACTCCTTGGGTGCACAGAAAAAATGCTAATTGCATTTGTCAAAAGCTTCTAAAATCCTCTCAATGCGTCCATTCTTTGAGTACCTTTTAAGATTTCCATCAACTGATTTTTTATGTTGAAAAATTTCCTGGTGCACTCTCCATAGGGAATAGTTTTAAATGGCAAGGAGGACAAGAGCATGCCAATTATATACATTTAATATAATGGCCTTATTAGATTGAATATCCAGATGATGAACCTTTCTATTCTCATTTGTTTGATGCTACTTAACTAAACCAAGTATTTTACAAATCTTGAATGTGGAGAGCCAATTCATCACACAAGCAAGATAAGACTCACCTATCAATATAACTCTTTCCCTAATGAGGCCTACATAGTATATGTTTATAACATTTTGTCCCCTACATGGAAATTTTAACTTTATCTACACATAAAAGCCCTAGCTCTTACTTACTATTCCTTTTCCATGATAGTCCTACAGCCATTGTAAATCCCTTCGGTACCCACCTCTTTGTTGATACTCTATCCTCAGATTGTGTGTCACAGGTCTGGTTCCCTTATGGGCCCGACTAAAAAAAATTCATTTCGAAACAACTTTTCTTCCTGAATTGATCAGGCACAACTTCTAAGTGCATTAGAAGTTGAAAACATGAAATGGGTTTTCATCAAAACTCACTTTCTGACCTTTTGCAGAATCTGCAAAACTAGGCAAGTTGGCTCAAAAATCGGCCTTGAAAATTGGGCAAACGATCTTATTAAGACATAAAAACTTGCAAGAATGTAGAAATTCCTCCCAAAAATACTATGCATAAGACAGATTAGAGAAATTAATCACGAGGAAAGATTTATTCAACCCCGAAGTAGCTCAGTTGAACATTCTGCAACAATCGACTGTTCTAAACCAATTGAAACTGAAGAGATTACCTTGTTGCAAAAATATCAAATCAACTCCTGGAGAGCTACCATTGGACATAGTAGATAACCTTGGTATAGAGAACACATGTGCAGAAGGGATTAGTTTGAATCATCACCCATCAAAATATATTGATGGTCAAATTTGACCTCTTAGAAAGGTTTAAGTGCAAAACTGAAGAAATTTTGTTTGGTTTCTATCTGCTAAAAATAGCAAATCAACTCGTGAAGCTCTAAAAACTGACACACAAGCTCATTTAAGTGTGGATAATGTAGAATAACATTCATTTTTGCATGAAGATCAACAAGTTGCAAAATGCAATCTCAAATAGGAGGCTACTTCGCAAAACTGAACGTTCGCAAACAGCTGAATAGTGATAAAACCCTCTAGCTTCACTTTTCAAAACCCAATCAAAACTCTTTGTGAGAAGCTAAAAACTAACATACAGGTTCACATATGACACATGAGTGTGTCTGCAAAGGGATTTTACTTAGAAATCAACAGGCTTTGAAATATGACCCTTCAAAGTATGTCATTTAGGCATATTCATTAGGTGCACCTCAGAAAGTGTAGAGGCAAAAGTTTGATATGGGCATCTCAAATTTGCAAAATTTGAGAGTGCCAACAATGGCTCCGATTGGGAATTTATGCCCCCTGTGGGCATAGAAAGATTCTAGATCTTTGGGGAAGTAGACCAAAAGCTGAGTCATCAGGTGTCCTCAAACTGCTCCTTTATTCAACCTTTATTTTTCAAATTCATCTGATGACACTAGGCCACCAAATGAAAAATGGTAGTCATCATTTACCTCTGTCAAACAGAATTCTACAAAAAGAGTTGATCTCCCTCAATTCGTGCTTACATTTGTCAAACCATCACAACATTAGTAACTGCGCATCTGCAAATAGAAGGATTAGGCTACCTTTGTGCAAGTGAGAACTTGCATTCTATTTAGCTTTTTCATCAATTGGCAACCAAATCAAATAGGTCTCATCATTGCCACTATCTTCATTCTTTTCTTTTGTATCAAGTGGCAACATGAGAGGATAGTGATCAAGACCATATGAAAGCACAGTCTGATCACAACCATTTTTCTGATTGAACATGCTAGTACCTCCTAATAGGCCATCATACATAACATCATCAACATGTTCATAGTCATTGTGCATTTGAAAGTCATACATACTTTCCAAATGTTGATTGTCATGTGGAAAGAACTTATCAAATTCATCATACAAATCATTCTTAGGTTGAAAACAACCTTCCTTGGTATCTTGCACATTGCCACATTCTATGTAAACTTCTTCCAACTGACAAAAATAGCACTCACAATCTGCTACATGGCTGGAACTGTTATGCTCAATCCGATCATTAATTTGCACATCAAAATTTGTACTATCACAAGAACTTGCCAGAAAATCTGGCTCATCATGCAAACTATCTTCAAGTGTATTCAAAGAGATACACTCATGCATTAACACACTTTGTACTTTCCCTTCATCATGCTGGTATTGAGAGTCATCAGAAATTTCTGACTCATCATCATCTATTGTCATATTGTCATCTTCTGAACATAAGGTATCAACCTTTTCAATAACACAAGCTTGCTCAACAAGCAATTCTGGTTCAAAATCATAATCTGATTTCTCATTGAAATCAACCTCTACATCCACATGAAAAAACTCATGGCTAGGCTCATTCAAGTCCACAAACAAAGACTTGTTTAAATCTGCATCAAAGTTTTCAAAACTTGGGTCATTAGATGCACAATCCTCATAGTCGTATGTTGCTTCAAACTCATTAAAATATATCTCTCAGTTTGCATCAGGATGCTCACTTTCACAATCATCATACATTGCATCATTGCAATCAAGTAACTGCTTGTCTTCATGCACATTATGATCATCACGATTAGCCGGTTCATAATTTGAAGGATAATCAGATTCACTTGCATCATACCTTAAACCATGAGGATCATCATCATTGTCAAGGACAAAAGATGCATATTCAATGGTCAATAGATCTAAGACTTGTTCACACCTTAAAATATCGTTGTTCTGATCTATTCCTTCAACTATTTCCTCCTCTTGACCTTCACAATAACTGGATACATATCAAATTGTAAAATAGGGTATGCCAAAACATCATCATCATCAAAGTCTGAAAACTCAATGGGCTGATCATAAATAGGGTCTCCCCAATCATAGGAAATTGAATTGTCAACAACAATGTCAGGAACATTGTCACAATCTGTCATAGAGAACAAACCATCCACTTGTCCATTCCTACTCACCACTGAGTTGTCATAACAACAACCCATGTCATTTTCAATCTCAACATTGAGTTGGGTGTCTTCATTGAGTTTATCATTTTCATCCTCTTGAGGGTAGACATGAACATCTTCTCTATCAAACTGAAAACTATCAATAGTTTCCTCATTGCAACTGTTTGCATTTGATCTTTCAAACTGAAATTCATCACATACTCTATCACTTGCAACTGGTAGACTGATGTTCTCAAGAGAATTCTTCAAATTTGTAGGCACGCCTATCTCATCATGAAAGCTCTCATCAATGCTACATACACTCAAAATATTGGTATAACCAAGTGTATTGTACTATTATTGATTACACATGTCTTCTTCAAACAAGATGTTCAATTCATATCCATCATCTTCTTGTTCTTGTGAGCCTTCAAAAACATTGTCATCATCTTCATTAGAATACTTTTCATTCAAGAGGATCAATTCAACTTCCTACTTTTGAAATGAATCAGAATTACTAGGGTTGCAAATAGATTTGAAATCCTCTTGATCACCCACACAAGAATGCTTTTCATCTGGTTGCAAACTCCCATCTACAACACCATTGTTCTCAGCAAGAAAACTTAAAACATCAGAATCATCATAATCTTCAGTTGTGTATTCAGAGTCCATAGAGAAGAAAAAACTCTTAGTATCATTTGCATCATTTCAGCCTTCATTTGCTATAGAAAATCTTCTTTCTATTTCTTTATTTTCAAAGAAAATGGAAGACACTTCACATGTTTCATTTATCTCTTCATGACCATCATGGCTGCAATATTTTTCGAGACATATTTCTTTTGTATGTTGGTCAAAAACAATATCCTTCTCACTGCATAGTGCACTATCATTCTTGTATTTTACTATACCATCTACATCCGTTGGACTAAATCTTGAAAAGGTACCATCACATAATTGAGCTAAGAGATGACTTCCACATTTATCTATCATTTCCTCAATTATTCAAAGCCATTGATATAAAAATCCAAGGCTAGGGGGCCTCAAGTGAATTGGCATGGTACTCAGACCTAGCTTATAATTTTCACAGAACAAATCAATGCAAAATGATTCATCCGGTCTTTCTAATTCTGGTATAGCAAGCAAAAATTTCATAAATCTATCATGAAAATCATGGATAGATTCATCCTCCAATCTTTCTATATCACACAGTGCATCAATACATGATTTAGACTCAACCTTGTTTGCAATTTTCTATTCAAATTATTCTTGAGTATGTAGACTTCTATCTTCAGACAAGCATTCATCATTCACTACTAACTCATCTTTAAAAGTATCAAGGAAACATGTTCTGAGCTCATTCCATGAATCTATGAAATGCATTGGTAAGCAAGTAAACCAACCTTCAGCCATACCTTCTAAAGTTCTTAGAAAAAATTTCATGATAACATCTTCTTTTTCAATCTGACAATCTTCCATCAAATCAATGAAATATTGTACATGTCTTGATGTTGATTCTTCAAAATCATCTCTAAACTTAGGAAAATTTTCATTAATTCCTCTTGGGACAGAATGCGGGTAACCTTGGATTTTACCAAAATCTAAAGGTTGTATCTTTTATTTTCAAACACCTTCCTATGAGGACAAGGGTTTGTCCTAGGCATGATACTATAGCTTTTAGAGGGAGAATTAAAACACCCATACATTTTGCAAATGAAAATTATTCCCTCTACAACTACTCAATTACAATATTCAACCTCCCTTGATTGTAGTGCTTAATTTCACTAAATAAGGGAGCCAAATTTTCTCTCTAAGATGTTCAAAAACATGAAGAATACCTAGAAACATTGCAGCTACTACAAATTTTCTAGAAATATTGTAGATATGGAACTGTATTCTTTAAATCTTCAACAGGTTCTTCTGACAGAGTCGCCACCTCTTTTCTTGGAGGACTGAACTTTAATAGCAGGAAGTTCTTTCACATGTAAATTTATCTCTGAGTTCCTTTCACTAGCAGAGCACCATAGATATTGAAATTAATCAAGTTCATTGCAACAATTATCTCTCCAGGTTTGAAATCCTTCAATATTTGAACTAAATTCAAAATGGCAAACAATAATGACTCTATGCAAATGATATGACTCTATTTTTGGATTCTTCAGTGAGAATTTTCTCAAATTCTCCCTAGTAGTGTCGCCATTTTGTTGGTGACTCGGATGGGAAAATAAGATGTCACACTGATTTTCAACCTCCAATTACAAACAATAGCTCAGGATTGGAATGATTCTTTGATAAGACAATCTGCAACTGGACTTCTGAGTGCATTCCCCAGTAGAGTCACCATTTTGTTGGTTATTTTTTATGGTGTTAACCAGGTTGATCTTCTAATCTACCTATGGAATTTCCATTCCCAATCAAGGGCAGCTTGAAGGACCCAGACAAACTGACAAGGACTTTGAAATAACCTCCTACACTTCGGGCTCTGCAAGACCCAGGAGGGTGATCCCTTTAGCAATATCAACAAATTGAAACACATACATAACAGAATATTGCTCAACAAATAATCTCATTTAATGACTCAACATAATAGGATAATACTGAATTGAATTGGTTGTTCATTAGTAATATCAATTACTTGGAGCATGAGATAACCACAACACCATAACACACAGGGATTTAAAATGGTTTTTAATTTTGAAGATTGTTTCTGAGGTGCACTAAGCTGCAGAATAAACCAGTGCCTAATTCTGGGCCATGGAGTCAAACATGCAAAAATAATTCATCAAGAAATGACATTCAACCAGTGGATTTAAATTTGTTAATGCCTTGCATGAACTGTTAGTGCCTTACACAAACAATCCCACTCTTTTTATCATTCAAACTCTCCTTAGCCAATCCAACTTGCACACTTGAAATCACTGTTATCTGCTCAAAGTATTTAACCATTTCTTTGAAATAGACCCATAAATGAATAACACAATCTCATGAAATTTGAGATAACAAAGTCAAAGATACTTTGTATTATTGAATTCATATGATTAAACTGTACAAGTATGGATACAATTTGAAGATATTCATGAATGTGCAAACCCTTGGAAGACATTCATGATTTTTTTTACACACACTAGCTCTATTTGCTCATAAAATCTGAAATTATAGCTTATAGACTCAATATTACTCAGAAGTTGGCATTTCTCTATCTACCCAACCTCATACATAACCCCAGAACTAGAAGTTAATCTATCCAATAATGAGAAGAGAAGAGAAGAAAAAGAAGAAGAGAAGAATCTAGAAGAATCCCTAAAATCAATCTAATCCATAGATTCCATCTAGAAACGGAATCCACAATTGATGAACAAGCTGCTCAAAACCTCTCTCATCTCTCTGTAACTGAATTTGCCTCTCCTTTCCTTTGATGGATGCATTCTATGCATTTTTAAGTGCATACCCTGCAATGCATTTTAGGCATACTCTGCCCCCTTTAACATATTCGATGGTGGCCTGCCAACCATTTTATACATTTGTTTGAGAATTTCTAACTCCTGTCAGTGCAACCTCCCTTATTTTATTCTGAAAAATTTCTAAAACCCTTTTGAACAAGTACTTGTTCAATGCTTCCTTGGTCTGGCTATGTGCTCTTCCTCCAACTGGTGCACTGAATGCTTTAAAAGCTTCTGGAAATCCCTCAACACAACCTTTATGCGTTCCCTTGATCATTTGGCAGCTGCGTATAAATTTCTAAGGATTTTTATCACATTATTCTGTGTGTTCCTGTTAAGGCTCGAACCTGTTGCCTGGCCCCATTTTTTATGGCATTCCGTGAGATAAAAGTCTTTGAATATTTTCAACAGATCTTCTTTGCATCGGCCCCTGTGGCATTTCATTTGGATTTTCCTGAGATTTGTGACCTTTCAATATGCATTTATTGAAAAGTTGTCGAATGCTTTGATGGGCATGCATACAACCTTCTCCATTGAACTTCTTTAGGTCTCACCTCATTTTCTTGAGAATTTCTAAGGCATTTTCAACAATCCATTTTGTGCGTATATGCGCTGCCAACATTGCATTCGATGGCAAGTTTCAAAAAGGCTTTTCAATAGATCACCTTGTTTTGTGCATACTCCATCCTCTTTGGCTTATTGTCTTACATGGACTAAAGGAATGATGACAGAGATTGTGGGGCTCATCCTTGCACCTTCTAGTTACATTCACTTGAAGCTTCTTGAAATCTCCTCAACAAATCAACTTTGCCTTGGTGGTCGTCCATGCCTTTAGCTCCAACACCAGGTAGACACAAGAAATTAAAAAAATCTCCACTCCTTGGGTGTGCAAAAAAAATGCTAATTGCATTTTTCAAAAGCTTATAAAAGCCTCTCAACACATCCATTCTTTGAGAACCTTTTAGGATTTCCATCAACTGATTTTTTATGTTGAAAAATTGCCTGGTGCACTCTCCATAGGGAATAGTTTTAATTGGCAAGGAGGACAAGAGCATGCCAATTATATACATTTAATATAATGGCCTTATTAGATTGAATATCCAGATGATGAACCTTTCTATTCTCATTTTTTTGATGCTCCTTAACTGAACCGAGTATTTTAAAAATCTTGAATGTGGGGAGCCAATTCATCACACAAGCAAGATAAGACTCACCTATCAATATAACTCTTTCCCTAATGAGGCCTACATAATATATGTTTATAACATTTTGTCCCTTACATGGAAATTTTAACTTTATCTACACAGAAAATCCCTAGCTCTTACTTGCTATTCCCTTTCTATGATATTCATGCAGCCATTGTAAACCCATTCGGTACCCACCTCTTTGCTGATACACTATCCTCAGATTATGTGTCACAGGCTGGGTCCCCTTGTGGGCCTTACTAAAAAAAAAAATTTTCGAAACAAATTTTCCTCCTGAATTGATCAGGCACATCTTCTGAGTGCATTAGAAGTTGAAAACATGAAATGGGTTTTCATCATAACTCACTTTCTGACCTTTTGCAGAATTTGCAAAACTAGACAAGTTGGCTCAAGAATCAGCCTTGAAAACTGGGCAAACGATCTTATTAAGACATAAAAACTTCCAGGCATGCAGATATTTCTCCTAAAAATACTATGCAAAGGAAAAAGTAGAGAAATCAATCACGAGGAAAAATTTATTTAACCCCAAAGTTGCTCGGTTGAACATTCTGCAACAATCAACTGTTCTAAACCAATTGAAACTTAAGAGATTACCTTTTTGTAAAAATATCAAATCAGCTCCTATAGAGCTACCATCAGACATAGGAGATCAATTTTTTATAGAGAACATGTGTACAAAAGGTATTAGTTTGAATCATCACCCATCAAAAGATATTGACAGTCAAAGTTGACTTGTCAAAAAGGCTTAAGTGCAAAACTGAAGAAATTTTGTTTGTTTTGGATTTGCTAAAAATAGCAAATCATCTTGTGAGGCTCTAAAAACTGACATGTGAGCTCATTTAAGCATGGAGAAAGTAGAATAACATTCATTTTTGCATGATGATCAACTAGTTGCAAAATGTAATCTCAAACAGGAGGCTACTTCACAAAATTGAACGTTCGCAAACAACTGAATAGTGATAAAACCCTCTAGCTTCACTTTTCAAAACCCAATCAAAAATCATCATGAGAAGCTAAAAATTGACATGCAGGTTCACATATGATACATGAGTGTGTCTACAAAGGGATTTTCCTTAGAAATCAACAGGCTTTGAAATATGACCCTTCAAAGTAGGTCATTTAGGCATATTCATCAGGTGCACCTCAAAAAGTGTAGAGGCTAAAGTTTGATATGGGAATCTCAAATTTGCAAAATTTGAGAGTGCCAACATAATGAAAGATATTATACATAATGCGGATACTCATGTCAAAAGTGGGTACATTGAGAATTTGTGGAAGGCTAACTCATTTATTGCATAGGTCAAGTAAGAGAAGAGTAACATGGGACTAGAGTTTGATGGTTTTAGATACACAATCATGGTGCATGAGCCTTGAACAAGTCTTTGGTGATCAAGGGAACTTGCTAGATATTACCGGACTATAGTGCATCCACCAACAAGCACTCGATATTTTCATGTTTATGCTAATTATGTTTTAGTTATGAAGCGATGTGACTTTTTGTAAATGAACCCGAAGCTTGTTGCTTCCCATATAAATAGGGAAACCAAGGATCAATTTTGATCATTATATCATATTGCATTCCATTAGAATAGGCATTATTAATAATATAGATCACAAAATCTACCCATCCATATCATATCAAAACACTTATGTTATAATGCTTATATTTTGAAGTAATACAATGGAGCATACTACTTATATTTCATAATCCATTTTTAGTGTTCAATTGATGTGTCAATTTCCATGCTTATTTATTACTTTGTTGTCTCCAAAGTGGTATTTTTAAGTCATTTAAGTTTGCAAGATTTATTAGAACACATTTGTTGTTACTATGTGGATGCTTTGATTGGTTTTTGGTTGATATGAGTTAAAAATCCTTTCAAATAGTTTCCTTTAATTGGTTCCTTCCTAGGATTAAAATCCTTTTAAAGAAGTTGTTTTGATTGGTTTCCATTAACTTAAGAATTAAAAGTCCTTTCATGCTTTCAGAACAACTTTAGGGGATATCACTAGGATTATTAAAGAACACTATAATAAATGGACTTGCACATTTGCAAAAGGTGCAAGCATCTCAAGTGCCCAGTAATTTGAGTTAAGTTGAATAGTAGGTTTACTTATCTTACAACTCTATATAGATTCCCCAATCACCATCCACTCATCCACCTTGTTCACCCAATAGGAGTAGGAACTGGTCATACTTAGGATATTTTATACAACATAGAACTCACAATCTTGAATTTTAAACTACTTTCAATAGGAATTAGCCATCAAAGCTCTACATCTAGGCAACACCCTCATGTGCCATAGTGAGTATATTTCTCAATCTAGGAACCACATCCAACTTTAAATCTACCTTATTGTTCAGGTATACCCACCTAGGTCTTCCAGAGCCTGAAGAGTGGGAGGTAATCAACCTTGTTTACCTCATCCGTGGGTCAAAGGTGTATTAAGAGAATTTTACCCTCTTATGGTTTAAAAAACTACACTTTTGAGACCTAAAACATGTATTGGGAAGTTTAATACCTGTTACTTTTTTTTCGTTTAAAAGTTTGTACAATATGTAATTTAATCATCTCATTTTTCCTCTTTTTGGTGAAACAACATATTTTTGCTTCTCTTGATTTCTATGAAGGTTTATTCTACAAATGGTGATCTTGGGATCCACCTACAAATATCAATTGTTGATATTAGCTTGAAAGGTCGAGGGTGGATGATTGATGAGATCTTTAGATAACTGAAAATATTTCTTCATTTCAAGGGAGTTCGTTTGGGATATTTTATGGAAGGGGGATATTTTGAAAAGAGAATAGTCCTTTTTGAAAATGGAATATGCCATGTGCAAAATGGAGAAAAAATAGTTAATTAGATAGTTAAGCAATTATTTAATTGTGAGGTGAGAGGAAATTTAGGATTTTTAATTAAATAATTAAAACATATTCAGTCAAGTTTGTGTGAGGAAAAATAGTATTTTCATTAAATAATTGAAAATTATTTAATTAAGATGAATTAAAGGAAAATGATGAATTTGAATGAATTACTAAAATAATAATATTATTCAATTGATAGAGGAAAATAATGAATTTAATCATATAATTAGAAATTATTTAATTAAAATTGGTAAATTAGGAGATAATGACAATAATGATATAAAATAGTGAATTAGGAATGTGTGATGTGTTTAGACACTTTTAGGTGTCTAAATTTTTCTCCTCTTTGAGATATTATCCTTGTTATGTTGTTTCAAAGACATAATGCTAATTAGGAAAAATTAAAAAAAATTGCATGCCCCACTATGCCTAAGTGGACAAAGGAATGATGGGAGGATGGTAGGCTACCCCATCAAGAGATTGGTTGGAAAAATTATTTTTTAGGTCAAGCTCACGACAGGTTGATGGGATAGGTTTGGTGAAGAAGAGGAAGAAAATCCAAGTCCTATGAGGCCAAGAAAATGATCAAGAAATAATGAGGATGGTGAGAAATAGGATGAAAGGGAGAGAAATGAAAACCATGGTTTAGGGGACCATATATATGCCTTTGTGGTCATTTTAACTCATTTGCACCTTGAAAGTTATATATTTCTAGAGCTTAGAGTTGATTCTCACAATAGAGACCTTGTAAAGATGGCTCAGATTCCACATTCCCCACATCATGTAGATTTAGTCAGATAGTTCTAGTGGCCTACTAGAGTAGATCCCTCAGTATGTACATAATCCATTCTTGATTTTAGATAGTTGTAGGCGTAATAAATACTATGGAAAAGTAGGTCATGGAATGTGTCAAGCTAGACTCAACAGTTATGAAACCTGTTACAATGTATATGATCACTAATGTGACACATTTGATTTTTTATGTTGGAGTGTAGAAAAATGTACTCTTTTACATTTTCATACTTTGTTTGGGTCCCCTCAATTAAATTTGACTTAATTATTCCTTAATAAGCCCTGTGTGATCGAAAAAAATATGCGTAATGAATAAAAAACAAATATTATTCAAACACACCAATAAGACATTGTATCAAAAATAGAACATAAAAGAGTAAATAGGTGCAAACTCAATATTCCGCTTTGATTGTCATCCTATTGTCCTCTATCTTCAGTGTTTTTGTCGATTCCAGCTTTTGCTTTCCGATTTGTAGACTAGGCTCAACAAACTGTCTTCTTACAGAACAAGATTTTAAATGTAATGCATGATACAAGATTAAACTATGATATAGAATTGGACTAATATGCTTGAAATAAACATGATGCTATGATATTAAAATGCTAAATGAATTAAATGCATGAACTCTAATTAATTGCCTATTACCAATGCTTGGATTCACACAGGTATTTATAAAGTTTTTCAAATGATTCTCATTGGCTATCTTTATTGATGGTTGTGATAATTCCTGGCAGATCGAATGGCTAAAGAAGGATGAAACTGAAGAGAAAATAGAAGAAAACCTAAAAACAAGATTTTTCTATTTTTATGGAATAGAAAAAGATAAGAAGATAAGAAGTCATCTTTTTTTAAAAAAGATAAAAGAAAGATTTAAAAGCTGATAAATATTGAATTAAAAATTCAATTATTTATTTGTGGAGGATATTCAACTTTTTCTTAATTAAATGAAATATTTAATTAAGCTTTTTAAAGCAGAAGAAAGATTGTGATAAGAAGAAAGCTTTAATCAGGATTCTTGAAAAAAAGTAGAAGATCTCATTAATTAAATAAAATATTTAATTATGATATGAGAAGAAAACAAAAGATAATAAAATATCTAGTTGTGGTTTTAGAAAGAAAGCATAAGATCCTTTAATTAAATAAAATTTATTTAATTAAATCACTTTTATGAAATTAATTAAATGAAATATTTAATTAATTAGAAGAAGAAATTAAAATAGAAGAAAAAGAGATATTTAAACTTAATTAAATCAACGAATTTAATTTAAATTTAAACAATGATAATTAATTTAAATAAATAAAATGTATTTATTTAATTAATTAAGTGGATGTATGAAAATAATTAAATAAAGTAAATTTATTTATTACGGAAGAAGAATAAAATGAATGAACAATATAATTAAAGTAATCAAATTTAATCATATGTAGAGGATTTTTAGAAAACTAATTAAATAATAAATATTTAATTAATTGCCAAGATTATAGACATGACCATTTTTATGTGTATACATTTTGCCCCTCTTTGAAGTGATGTGTGAAACACATTGCTTCAAAGAAAATAAAATTTTTTTCCCCTAATATGTTTCTGATTTTTGATGTCGATGATGCCCCCTCAGGAGGTAAATCACAGAAGATGATGTCAAGAATGATAGGGAAACAGTGATTTGGCTCTCGATAGATGATGTTTTGTGATGGCCTAGTGAAAAATAATATGAAAAGAATAAAAAATGTCATTAATTCGCACCCTAAGAGGCCCTTATAAGGTAAAAGGAGTAAAATGAAGTGTCATTTTCACCTTGCTGCTATAGTAAAAAGTGAGCTCTGATAGTGACTTGGCGAGATGGAGATCCCATTGCACAGGCATAGATTCGAGCGAGCGCGCTGATACCAGAGACTAGCTGCGTATGGACCACCGGTGAGTGATTCCAACCGTTTATGATTTTGAATTTTGCATTTTGGATTGATTTTACAAATGTTTTGGATCGGTTTTTAGTTTTTTCGCACGTTTTAGCGCATTCAAAAAATTATGTAGCGCATATAGGAAATTCTGTAGCACATATAGGAGTAGGTGAAAAATTGATCTTTTAGCGCATTCAATAGATAGAGTAGCGCATTTAGGTGAAACTCGGCTAGTTTGATCCTGTAGTGCATCTAGGGCACATAATTTCACATATAGGGCTAGGGATTTGAAAATGATAGAGTTGCGCATTTGAGGGTTAAAGTGGCACATAGGCGGGATAGAGTAGCGCATCCCAAGATTTAGCGCATCCGAGAAAAACTTTAGCGCATTTGAGTAAAACTGTAGCGCATCCGTGTTTTAGCGCATCTGGGCAACAAAATAGTGCATTTAGGAAATTTTTCACAGAATGCTTGTGTTGATGAAAAATGATGATTGAAATTGCTTCCTTAGTCAATAGATAGATGAATTGTAGTACCATCATGTTGATATGATAGAAAATCTGATAGAGAACTGATAACTTTACTTCCACAATAGAAAACAAAGAGTAGATAGCTAATAACTTTGTGACGAACAACAAAGAGTAAAATGATTGATTGATTGATTTGTGTTTGATAACTTTGTTTCTTGTGTTTGAAAAACAAAGAGTAGATGTTTGATAAATTTGCTTTCTACGATAGAAACCAAATAGTAAAGTGAGGATACAAATTTGCATTAATGATTGAAGTACAAACAGGAAATGATGTGTGTGTTGATTTGCTTTTCTGAAAAAAAGAACAAATAGTAGATGATGATAGAATAGATTGATTTGATATTCAGATAGATTGATGTAGCACGTGATATGGGTTACTGATTGAATTCGCTGTATAGACAGATCACATGATATGAGTCTAATTGATGTGTCCTTTATGATCTTCAAACAAAATAGGAGGCTTTCAAAAGCCTCCAGATTAGAAAGTGGTTCCCACTATGTTGGGAGTAGATAGGAGAGCTTACACCAGCTGAGTTACAGTTGATAGCGGATTGTGGATTGGGACCTTTGTTGGCGATGCTGCGAGGCATTCAGGCCAACAGGGGACTATTGACCGCCTTGGCCGAGAGATGGCACTCGGAGCATAACACTTTTCACTTGCCAACTGGTGAGATGAGTGTGATGCCCGAGGATGTGCATAGGATTCTTGGGATTTCAGTTGTTGGTGCTCTTGTGGTTTATGACCACAAGGATATTGGTGGGACCGAGGCGCTACGACGAATATGTGGCGATGCTAGCATTTGCAGTTACTGGATAGATTGGAATGATTTCAGTAGGTATCTAGCCTTAGTTGATGTGTTGGCTGCATTTATTGGAGGCTTCCTTGGACCGGACCATCGGTTGAAGGGATTTACAGTTGGTTGGGGTAGGATGCTAGAGTGGATGGTGACACAGCCACGGAGGTTTGCCTGGGGGAGCTGTATATTGGTCAACCTGTGTCATGATCTCCATCAGGTTGTATACAGAGGATCCACCAGTTTGGCGAGTGGGGTGATGCTGCTATAGATCTGGGTGTGGGAGCACACTGTGATCATGAGACCACATTGCACGAGAGATAGGCCAGTAGGGATGCCCTATGTGTATGCATATTTTGGAGCAGTTGTCCAGCAAAAGTTGGGCAAGGTAGAGTATTGGCAATGGGTTTTGGATGATATTGATGCAGTGATATGGAGACCCTACATAGATTGCGAGGCATGGGTGACTAATCACTTGGAGATGCCATTTGTCTATAGGTTGTGATACCTGATAGGGCGGACACCCTTTATTATTGAGAGATTTCTGGCATTACAGGTCCTTAGGCAGTTTGGATTTACATAGGGGATGCCCCAGTGCATTGCTCATTATGGGCAGCGTAAGGGTGATCTAGGATGGGGACCATGCATTCGATACCAGGCAGCATATATAGAGTATTCCACCTTACAGCCAGAGGTATGGACCGATAGGCCAGAGGTGCAGGATGCAGGGATGATGGATGATTATGCACAGTATTTTCATACACATCCATTTCCATGATTCACAATGCCAGATGAGCCACGGGCGATTGGGGTAGCACCACAACCAGGGGTAGGGATACAGGGGGATGTGGCCGGTGGAGAGCAGGCTATGGGTGGAGGACAGGAGGAGGGAGAGGAGGAGGAGAGTGGAGATGGAGGGGAGGAGGACAACTCAGATGACAGGGATGACAGGGGAGATGATGGGGATGAGGAGAGGCAGCAGAGGTTGGATAGTCTAGGCAGAGCACAGATTATTCGGTGAACCAGCTCCGGTGGCAGACCACAGATAGTGATTAGGGTGTCATCTTCTTCCCAACAGGCATAGATAGATGCATTACAAGCTCAGGTTCAGACATTTCAGGGATAGCAGGCACAACTACAGAGCCAACTAGCTCAGGCTCAAAGTGTGATAGTGCAGTTACGGGCACAACTTGCATAGGCCCAGACGTAGATACAGGCTCAGGCACAGGCACAGGTTCAGGCTCAGGCACAGGTACAGGCTCAGATGCCTGCCCCTAATTCTTAGGTGGCACAGTTGGTAGCAGAGAGGGATGCCCTTAGACGGTGGGCACTGGAGGCCGAGGGTGTGGCACATAGACTCATGGGTACCATAGAGAGTACCTCACTACGAGAGGCCATTGTAGAGGGATTTGAGGCAGCCAGAGAGGCTAAGTATTATAGAGTTCAATATGAGGATCTATGCCCTCCCGAGTGGCGAGAGCCTTATCCCCGATCACATAGCAGGACGAGGACCCGATCACGGACACCGACACATGGCAGAGAGGTTATAGGGCCTCGACGGGATCCTGATGCAGTTACTAATGGCAGGCCGCCTCCTTTCGAACTAGCTCCTTCAGGTGCATCTACCAGCTAGTGTTGGGGACTAATATATTTTTCACATATGCAGGGCATGTATTGAGTTTTGATCATACCTCATGTATTATGTTATGAACTTTTTAGCTTCATTTGGACATTGGACATTTGTATTATTTTGATGAGCGATGATATGTAGTAGTGATGTTGTTGATAATGATATGTTTATGCATTTGTGATGTGATGTGGATGTTACTTTTATGCATGTATGATATGAGATGGATTTTGATATGTTTTTATTGTGTTTGCAAACTAATCTTATGATGCAGGATGATTTAATGATATGATGTGAATGGATGATGTAAATGCAATGATTTGCGATGATGTATATATGAGTTTGTTGATTTTTGAATTTTTGAAGCAAATGCAGAAGTGGAAAGTATGATATGAAAATGATAGATAATGAATGTGATACTGATAATGATAAGGAGCGATAATGAAAATGAAGAGAATAATGATAAAATGAAAATGAATGATAAAATGAATGAATGATAAATGAAAATGATGATGATAATGATAAAATGATAGTGGATGATAAAATGAATGAATTATAAATGAAAATGATGATGATAATGATAAAATGATAATGAATGATAAAATGAAAATGAATGATAAATGAGAATGATGAGGATAATGATAAAATGATAATGAATGATAAAAATAGAAATGATAGCAATAACGATAATGATAAAAATGAATGAATGAGAAATGAGAATGATAATGAATGATAAAATGAATGAATGAAAATAGAAATGATAGCGATAACGATAATGATAAAAAATGAATGAATGAGAAATGAGAATGATAATGAATGATAAAAATAGAAATGATAGCGATAACGATAATGATAAAAATGAATGAATGAGAAATGAGAATGATAATGAATGATAAAAATAGAAATGAATGATAAAATGATACTAAATGATAAAATTATAATGAATGATAAATGATGAGGATGAAATGAGAATAAATGAGATGTCCAAATGTCCTCCACAAAGAGTTTAAAACTACATGACAACCATCAATGTTTTCATTTAGCCTTTCAGAACACTGATGTGAACCCAATATGCAGATATATACAATGATTTAACAAACATGCAACTAAAATTTTTTTTGAGCCTGTTATAAGCCTTCTTGAATCATCATAGAGCATTTAAAATGTTGGAAGTATGTACAAGCATCATAGGAGAAATTAGCGCCAATGATGACCTGAGTACAACTTTCATGATTTTTGATATAGCAAGCGAACACAAGCATCGAGGTATAATTGAACCGAGATGACCTGAGCATTTCTTGCATAAACAGACAAAGATTAACCACCTTTCTGATGCAAATGTGGAATTTTCATCGATGATATTTTATTTGGTCATCATGTCTTGTGACATATTTGCATCAAATTGACCGTTAACCTTAAGACAGCAAATAAAGAAAATTCATTCTCGTTCCTTGCCACTCTAGTTCAGTACATCATCAAGTGTGCTTTAGAGTTATGATATTGAAAATCAAACAACCTTTGGTCAAACATGTAATACTGTTATTTCATACATTATTCAAATTTTTGGATCATCCAATAGACAATGATATGGTATCTGTTGAAAAGTGTTTCATTAGAAGGCTCGATGATCGAATAAGGTTTCCCATGAGTTGATTGTTTGTTCTTATGATCGGATCCTAGGACATAGTCCAAATGTTTTAGTATGCTCTGAAAGTTAAGTGCCCCCAGTTGAGTTTTTGCCCTGTTTATTGACACAACTTGCAAAAAGGAATATGTACAATGATCAAGCCATGGTAAGACGTTTTATCACTCGAGGAAAATGATGAAAAGATGATGCGATTATAACCTCAAGATGTAGAAAAAGATGCGGAAAGAGGAAAGCTAAAAAGAAAAAGTTCAAAACAGGAACTAATAGATGGAGAGGTACCGATAGCGTCTATTTGCTAGATTTTTACTTTCTGTATTTATTGCATTTTTCTGATTTCTTTGTGATTTTTTTTTTTTTTGTATTTTTTTGTCAGTAGACTGCCTGTTTGCCAGGTTTACACCTTATGACATTTTTTTTAATTTTTTTGTATTTTTCCACTGTTTTTGAATTTTTTCAGGACTTTTTCTGCTGTTTTTGTATTTCTTCAGGACTTTTTCTGCTGTTTTTGTATTTCTTCAGGACTTTTTCTGTTGTTTTTGTATTTCTTCAAGACTTTTTCTACTATTTTTTATATTTCTTCAGGACTTTTTCTGCTTAAACATAATATTTCTTAAGATACATGCTATTGATGGGTTCGTCAAACAGGTCTCCTTCTGGCGTTGATAACTTGTATGCTCCCGAACTGTAGACTACAATAACCACATAAGGGCCTAGCCAATTTGGTTCAAACTTTCCTTTCTTTTCTCTATCTTATTGATTGCGTGGGTTCTCTTTCAGATCTAGATCACCTACCTGAAAGGTACATGGTTTTACTTTGTGATTATAGCTACGAGACATCATCTATTGGTATGCTTTCAAATGGTCAGCTGCTCTCTATCTCTTTTTATCTAAAAGTTCTAACTCTTGTAGCCAGGAAACTCTGTATTCATAATTTGTTATGAGACCTTTTAGTGATACTCTTAGTGAAGGTATTTCAACCTCTAAAGGCAATATGGCTTCTGCTCCATAGACAAGGGCAAAGGGTGTAGCTCTCGTTGGCATTCAGACACTAGTTATGTAAGCCCACAAGGCGGGATTGAGTTGAACATGCCAATCTTTCCCTAAATCATTAACAGTCTTCTTCAAAATCTTTAGTATAGTCTTGTTTGAGGCCTCTGTTTGACCATTCCTTTGTGGATAGTAAGGTGTTGAATATCTGTGCTGAATATGGAATCTTTCACAAAGTTCACCAACATCTTGATTCTTGAAAGGCCAACCATTATCTGTAATAATGGCATTAGGAATACCATATCAACAAATAATGTAGTTGAGTATGAAGGATGAAATTTGTTTTCTGGTGAATTTAGATAGAGGTACTACCTCAATCCATTTAGTGAAATATTCTGTCACTGTGATGATGGACTTATGCCCATTTGAAGATGAAGGATGAATTTTTCCTACTAGATCTAACCCCCATTGAGAAAATGGCTAGGTTGGTATGAATGAGTGAAGCTCTTATGCAGAAGCATGAATAAGATTCCCATGAATCTGACATTTTAAGCATGTTTTAACAAAAGTAAATGATTCCCTCTGCATTGTAGGCCAGTAGTAACCCATTATAATCAATTTCTTGGATAAGGTTAGTCCACTCGAATGAGTACCACAAATGCCCCCATGAACTTCTTGTAAAGCTTTGTCAAATTCATCATGTTCAAGACATCGAAGTAAAGTACCATCAAGACCACGACAATAAAGGGTATTAGTGATAAGGGTATATCGAGAGGATTGTCGAATAAAGTTAAGTTTTTGGTTATGGGATAAGTCAGGTGGTAAAATGTCATCTTTTAGGTAGGCATAAATCTTACCATACCAAGATGAATCAGATCCTACCAAGTGGCAGATAACTTGGCTTTCAGGTGTGTCATAAGCAGGTGTAAATAATTGTTCCACCAGAAATTCATAGTGAGTTTGTTTTTTTGGGAGTTGTACCAATGATGTGATCATAGCCATAGCATCAGCTACTTTGTTATCAAGCCTGGGAATTTGTGTGAACTAAATGTTTATAAAGTACTTCTTGAATTCATTGACCATCTTCTTGTATGGCAACAATTTGTCGTCTTTAGTCTGATAATCATCATTGATTTGATTAATGACTAACTGTGAGTCACCATAAACTTGTAGCTCGGTAATCCTCCCTTCCAATGCTGTCTTTAGTCCAGTGATCAGTGCTTCATATTCGGCTATGTTATTGGTGCATGGAAACATTAGCCTATATGATCGAGGAATGGTATGTCCTTGAGGGGTGACAAAGAGAATGTCTGCCCTCGATCCATGTTGAGTAAAAGAGCCATCAAAGTATAAGGACCATAGTTTCTTAGATTCTACAGTGAAAACATCAGCATCTGGAAATTCAATGTGTAAGGGGTGCTCTGTTTGTAGAGGAGCATCTACTAGTTGATCGACAATAACTTGTCCCTTGATTACTTTGCGATCAACATAGTGGATGTCAAACTCACTCAAAATCATGACCCATTTTGCTAACCTTCATGTTAGTGATGCTTTACTCAGTTGATACTTGAGGGGATCAATTTTTGAAACAAGATTGATTGTATGAGTTAGCATGTAATGTCAAAATTTTTGTGAAGCAAAGGCTACTGCTAAACAAGCCTTCTCAATGAAAGTGTAGTTAAGTTCATGACTTGTTAGTGTTATGTTGATGTAATAGATTGCACGTTCTTTTCCTTCATGGTCTTCTTGTGCTAATAATGCCCCTAAGGATTCCTTGGTTGCAGCAATATATAGGATCAATGGTTTGTCTCGATTTGGTGGTACTAGAACTGGTGGGTTCATCAGGTACTGCTTGATTTTTTGAAATTCCATTTCACATTTGTCATCCCATCTAAAAGGAACATTATTATGCAGGAGATGTGTGAATGGTAGACTTTTGTCAGCCAATTGCATAATGAATCTTCTTATGGATTGAAGTCACCCCTGTAATGATCTCAATTGACTGATGTTCTTTGGGGGACGCATCTTCATGATTTCTTGAACTTTAGTAGGATCTACTTCAATTCCCTTTTCTGAAATGATGTATCCTAAAAGTTTTCCAGATGTGACCCCAAAAACACATTTCTTAGGATTTAGGCAAACTTTGAATTTTTCCAATCTGGTAAATATTTTAGACAGTATCTCCAAGTGTCCTTCTCTGGTGTATGATTTTACCAATATGTCATCCACATAATCTTCCATGAATGTGTGCATCATGTCATGAAAGATCGTAGTCATAGCTCTTTGATAAGTAGCCCCAACATTCTTTAAACCAAAAGGCATGACATTCCAACAGTACGTGCCCCACAGATAAGTGAAAGTTGTTTTCTCCTGGTCTTCTGGTGCAATCTTGATTTGGTTGTAACTAGAGAAACCATCCATTAATGAATACATGGCATGGCCAGCTGTTAAATCAACTATAGTGTCAATACTTGGAAGTGGAAAATCATCCTTAGGGAAAGCTTTGTTAAGATCTCTGAAATTAGTAGACACTCTAATACGTTTATCTAGCTTTGCTACTAGGACAATATTGGAGATCCATTCTGCATAGGCAATTGATCTTATAAATCCCACATCTAGGAGTTTCTTGAGTTCTTCTTTAACCAGTAGTGCAACATCAGGATGCATCTTTCTGAGTTTTTGTTTCACTGGTTTAACTCTTGTTTTAATAGACAAATGATGCATTATGAGATCAAGATCTAGACTTGGCATGTCTGCATATGACCAAGCAAAATTGACTTGATTTTCTTTGAGAAAGTTCATGAACTCTGGAATTTCTTTAGCTGTCATTGATTCAGCTACCTATAGAATCCTTGGATTATCTGTAGTTGCAATATTGATTGCCTTTGTAGGCTCGATCAAGATGGGCGATCGCTCATGATAGTGCTCCAGGAGAGTGTCAAGAGTCCCATCAGCTGGTGCCTTAAAAAGGTTTTCACCATCTGATACACTCTTTATTTTATCTTTTGTTTGATCTAGTATTGCCAGATTCTAGTTTTCACCACTAGATCATTTTTCTTTACTTTCATTTTTGGAGCTAGGAGACTTGACACTCTCCTGATTAAAGACTTCATACTGAAAATCCCTAGTGGAACAATTATTTACATCATCTGCGGAAAGGAAGTTTATGATAGCTTCGTCATTTGGAAAAATAGGTATATCAATAGGTTCAGTTAGGTCCAAGTCAATGAGATCAAGATTGATTAAAGGTAACAAGTCATTTGGTCATGTGAAATCGGCAATGGTTAGGGTCAAGACAGAGTTATCAATAAGATCCGAGGTATGAGGTAAGTTAATGATGGTACTATTCTCCTGATAGTCTTGTTCGTTAAAATCTGACTTGGTATCACTAGACTCATAGTTGCTTTGTGGTTCAGATTCTTGTGGTTGGGACCTTGAACCTTCTCCTTTGATTAAAGTGGGCGTATACTTGTGTATGACATCTACCTCTTTGTCTCTCTAAAATTCATCATCATGGATGGTATCCCATTCATATTCAGCAGAATCGGTATCAGAGTTATTTTCTATGAAATTCAGGATTGATTCCAAACATGTCTCTTTCTTATTGGAACCTTCTTGTAGTGTAAAAACATTACCTTGTGATTGTTTGGATGGGGTAGCATCATAGCCTAGTCCAGTTTTATCATATGCAGCAAGCCCTAGAAGATGGATAGGCTCGACTACGCCTTCTTTTCTTTTTCCAAGAGGACCATTGTCATATCCCATCTTTTGCATGATGGAATACCCTTTTCCATATCGATCCGTTGGTAAGGTGACATTTAGAACTATTTCCTCTTCATCCTTATAGAGCCAATCCAGAATTGTTGTATCCTCAGGATCTCCCATGGGGAATTTTTCTTTGATAAATTGTCCATTGAACTTGGTAGTTGGTTCTATTTGTATTTGTGCTGATGTTGATGCTATTGATATCTGTTGTTGTGTAATATTCCCCAACTCTGCTTTCCTTGAACTATAGTTTCTTGTTAAAGCTTTTGGCTAATTGACTAATTTGTGTATCATTCTTAGGAGAAGTATTAGCAAGTGCTTCTTGATTGTTTGGAACCAAAGTATCCTGATTAGCTTTGACATTGGCACAAGTTTGGATGTTTGAATTATCAGCTGATATAGTGATTTCCTGTCCATCATATGGAAACTTAAGACATTGATGGTAAGTGGATGGAACAACTTGCATTTCATGAATCCAAGGACGACCCAACAAGATGTATGCAAGATCCCGGTCTAAAACTTGACAAAAGGTATTTTTGATAACAGGTCCCACTCTGATTGGTAGCATGATTAGACCTTTAGATGTTCTTTCCTCATCATCATAGGCTTTTATAGTAATCTTCCTTCTAAGATCAATGGAATCCTCTGAAAATCCTAAAGCTTGAACCACCTTCAAGGTACATATATTTAAACCAGCCCCTCCATCTATTAGGACATGTTTAACATGGAATTTATGGATCATGACCTCTAAGTATAATGATGAATTATGGGGATGAGTTATGGAAACATCATCTTTGTCTGAAAATGAAAGACATGTAGGTGAGGACAAATTTCCTACCATGGTTTGAAATCGGTTCACATCCAAATCCGTGGACACAGTTGTTTCAAAAAGGGCCTTGTCTAAAATTTCCTTATGTGCAAGAGAAATCTTCAGGAGTTCTAAAATGGAAATTTGGGTCAGAGTCTTTCGAAGTTGGTTAACTAGGTCATATTGATGTTGAGGGAAGGTCTCAGTGGATTTTGAAGAGGCACCCTTCAATACAACTTAGCTTGTGCTCTCATTGTGACATTAACTTGTCCATTGTCTATTTTCTCATTGATTTTTATAACATTGACTCGCTCATCATCCGTATAGAGATGATAGATTATAGTGTCATCGATTTGGTTCACATTTTTGTCAGAAGACTCTCCCTTTTGATAATTTGGTAAAGGGTTGCGAAATGCTTGGTGATCTTCATTTGATTTTTGTTGCCCTTCTACTATGATAATGCCTTTGTCAATTAGGTCCTAAATAGCATGCTTCAAAGCTTGACAGTTGTTTGTACGATGACCTCTGCACCTATGATAGTCACAATAATAAGCTTCATTCCATGATGGAGGTTTTACACTCGGTTCATAATTACATTGAGGTGGTAAAGTAAGGACATTTTTTTCCATAACCTCTTTGAAAGCAGATTCCAAGGATTGTCCTAGTGGAGTGAAAGTTCTTCTACTAGAGAAGAATGAAAAGCATTGTGAGTTCATGTTTGAGGTATTCCCTAAGGTGGTGTTGTTGTTGTTGTTTCCACGATAGTTTTGGTTGTTGACAGTCCCCTGATTGTTGTTTGTTGGAGGTGGAAGATTGATTCCTTGATTCGCGACTGAATTGACATTATTGTAATTATTGTTACGAGTAGTATTTGGAGTACTTAGAACAAATAGCTTAGACGTGACATGATTTGCATCTACAACACCATCGTTTACAATGTTTTTGTTGCGAGTCCAAAATTTAGACTTATCTTGATTGTTGTAATAGTTAGATGAGCTAGGGTTGTCCTTGTCAAGTTTTATTGTCCCTCTCTTGACCAAAGCAGCTTCGATGGTGATGGCATCCTTGATCAATTTATCAAAGGAGGGTGGACAATGTAGATTTAAGCGATAGCTCATTTCTGAGTTTAGGCTATTGATGAAAGTAACCATTTTTTCTTTTTCAGGAACATGCCGTGGGTACCTAGTGAACATTCTTCTCCATCTTTGAAGAAAGGTAGTGAAAGGTTCACTAGTTTTTTGTGCAACTTTTCAAAGATCAATCATGGTGATTTGGTGTTGGATGTTGTAGGCATATTGTGTTATGAACAAATTGATCAATTCCTCAAATGTTTCAATAGGAGGTGTAATCTTAGATAACCATTCCCTAGAGTTAACCCCAAGGCTCCAAGGTAATAATCGCAATAAATAAGTATCCTCGTGGGTGAATTCCAATGTCATGTTTTAGAAGTCTCTAACATGGTCAATTGGATCCGATTTCCCATTATAATGATCAAATTTGGGAATTTCACCATGTTTAGGAAATGGAATCATGTTGAGACTTCTATCAAAAGGATAAGGACATATGTCATCAAGAGTGTATTTCTTTGTTGTGGTCCCCCCTTGTAACTCTTTGATTTGTCCTTGGAGTGCCTTAAATTGTTGTGTAAGAGAAATAAGATCAGATGGGGATGTTTCTTCTTCTTTTCTCTTTAATTTCTCAGTATTGAAATCCTTAGGCAGTTTAGCTCCTTGATCAGCTAGGAAGAGAAAATACTTTTCTTTGTCATGTTGTAGGATCTTTTCTATGGCTTTAAGAAACTTGGGGTCTTGTTCAGCCTCTCTAAGGTGAAGTTCTTCTTCTTGCTTATCATCACTATCTATAGGATTTTTTTTCATGTCTTTATTCTTATGAGATGGATTTACCTCTCTATCAGCCATATTGTTGTCATTGAAAAGAGGATTGCAATTCACACTAAAACAAGGACTACTACGTTCACCTTCTTCTTGAATGTTATGGGTAGGAGTTTCTTGTTGAGAGTTTTATCCTAGTTTATTGTGTTGAGATCTTGTAAAAACAAGCATATGGAAGGAATCCTATGATGTGATCATAGGTCACTGAAGGATTTGACTAGGATGCGTTGAATATTCAATCGAAGGTTGTGGTATATTCTCAAACTCAAGAGGTTGATTAAGATTGTGATGTTGAGATAACACTAATCTTTGATAATAAGCTTGAGTAGCCAAAGGTTCTATAGCATAATCGTCAGTGAATCCTCTAATGTAATCTTGGTATCTATGGAGAAATGTGAGATAATGGAGCAAGATGTGTCGACTCTTATACAAGAATTCTCTGCGGTCTAAAGTCTTCTTATAGCTTAAGTTCGTTTTGGGCTTATTGATCCTATTGAAGACTGATTTCTCGAAAAAATTAGTCGATTTCCACTTTCTCAACATGGGAGAGAAATATTAGAAATTCTGGTCTATGTAAAAAAAATTTGACAGAAACCTAAAAGCACTATTCTATTTCATAAATGCACTACAGAAAGAGGTATATGCACTGGAGAAAGAGTCAAATGCGCTGCAGAATACCTTGAATGCATATAAATAGAGCATAGATGTGCTAAAACAATTCCTAAATGAGCCAAAAAATGACTCAGATGTGCTGAACCAGCTAGTGGATGCACCAGAACAAAGTTTATATGCACTGCAGTTTTTCCTAGATGCACTGAAAAAGGTCCCTAAAGACAGTTTTTGGACCAGTTTTGAAAATTCAACTGAAGTTTTTCATGTTTGTTTTGGATGATCCTTTATCTGAATTAATGTTCTTGAAAACACAGCAAATAGTCTGATTTAAGTTGATCGTAACCAAGCACAGAACAAGACAAGCACAACCTAGGTTAGGCCAGGACAATATCCGCTAGATTCCACGTGGGTTTCCCCAACTGCATATCAGTAGCGTGTGAATTCAGAAGCTTGGTTGTACGGGCTCCCCCTTACAGTGCACTCTCTTCTCAGGCCAACCAAGCTTCCAACCCCTATGAAACTCCCATGGCGAGCTGATCACCTCTACTAAAGATTGTGAAAGTGTGGAAGGCTTCACACCGACCGGTGCTAGACTAGTAGATAGAAGGTTTTTGGCTTTCTAAACAATGGTATTTAGTTCAAGACCCCCGTTTGAGTGGCCATACATGGGGCAAGAGATTAATCACCATTAAGGTGGTACTCTAGCCTAAAGAGGTTAAGCTCAACAGGGTTTAAGGGAGTACAACTCCGTTCGTATGACACATTCGCACAAGCAACCTTAGGTTTTCCCTTAAGACTTACATTTATATACCGGTTGGGGGTAGCTTGGCCTTAGCTCCATTGCCAGTTTGACTCGCGTTGAGGTGATGAAATCCCCAGGCAGGCCCAATTTCTAGAGTCAATAACTATTTCTCTTGCACCTAGGATCGCACAAATGTGCAAGGGGAGAGGATACTTCGATTATCAAGTCAAGGTTACATAGGGAAAAGTGGGTCTTGTTTTCTGATCACGTAGTTTGCACAGGGTGAGAGAATAATCACCCACCACTTTCAAACACAGTCAAGAAGAGTAGACAGATTCATTTTAGGTGCACCAAAATAAAAAAATGATTTAATCTAAGTGAAGATTTTGCTTCACAACAGACATGGGGTTCATTTTAACTGCATGATAAAGATGTGGTGGCTACCCTAGATTGATTCATTTTAAATCCAGCAAGAAAATAGAAAGAAATTCTATCTGCGGAAGGCGTTAGACTCAGAATCTCTGTTACAACTCAGATGTACAACTCTGTCACCCAGATGCGTGAAAACAGACCCAATATGCACAACTCTGTTACCTAGATGCATGAAAACAAAACCCAAATGCACAATTCTATTACCTAGATGTGTGAAAATAGAACCTAAATGTGCAATAACAAAACTCAAGTGCGCAAAAACAGAACCTATATGCGCGAGAACAGATACTAAATGCGCTAAACTAAAATGCAAAATTTTTAATTTCTAGGATTTAAATGATGCCCTATATGTGGTAACTAAACTCCTAAATGCTCTTCAGAAATTCCCATATGCACCACTCTATTTCCCAAATGTGCTTCAGAAATTCCCAGATGCACCGAAACAATCTTCAGATGCACCGAAGTACCTGCAAAATAAAATAAAATTTGAATCTCCTAGATGCGCTGCTGGATGCCAGAAAACCTGCAAGAAAACCTGCAAGAAGACCTGCAAGAAAGAAGTCTAAAATGGGGGCATAGGCCCCATGGTGGGCACCAAAAAATGCGTGATAAAAAAATAATATGCGTAATGAATTAAAAACAAATATTTTTCAAACACACCAATAAGACATTGTATCAAAAATAGAACATAAAAGAGTAAATAGGTGCAAACTCAATATTCTGCTTTGATTGTCATCCTATTGTCCTCTATTTTCGGTGTTTTTGTCGATTCCAACTTTTGCTCTCAGATTTGTAGACTAGGCTCAACAAACTGTCTTCCTAAAGAATGAGATTTTAAATGTGATGCATGATACAAGATTAAACTATGATATAGAATTGGACTAATATGCTTGAAATAAACATGATGCTATGATATTAAAATGCTAAATGAATTAAATGCATGAACTCTAATTAATTGCCTATTACCAATGCTTGGATTCACATAGGTATTTATAGAGTTTTTCGAATGATTCTGATTGGCTGTCTTTATTGACGGTTGTGATAATTTCTGGCAGATTGAATGGCTGAAGAAGAATGAAACTGAAGAGAAAATAGAAGAAAACCTGAAAACAAGATTTTTCTATTTTTATGGAAGAGAAGACAAGAAGATAAGAAGTCATCTTCTTTTTAAAAAGATAAAAGAAAGATTTAAAAGCTGATAAATATTGAATTAAGAATTCAATTATTTATTTGTGCAGGATATTCAGCTTTTTCTTAATTAAATGAAATATTTAATTAAGCTTTTTAAAGCATAAGAAAGATTGTGATAAGAAGAAAGCTTTAATCAGGATTCTTGAAAAAAAGCAGAAGATCTCATTAATTAAATAAAATATTTAATTATGATATGAGAAGAAAACAGAAGATAATAAAATATCTAGTTGTGGTTTTAGAAAGAAAGCATAAGATCCTTTAATTAAATAAAATTTATTTAATTAAATCACTTTTATGAAATTAATTAAATGAAATATTTAATTAATTAGAAGAAGAAATTAAAATAGAAGAAAAAGAGATATTTAAACTTAATTAAATCAACAGATTTAATTTAAATTTAAACAATGATAATTACTTTAAATAAATAAAATGTATTTATTTAATTAATTGAGTGGATGTATGAAAATAATTAAATGAAGTAAATTTATTTAATTATAGAAGAAGAATAAAATGAATGAACAATATAATTAAATTAATCAAATTTAATCATATCTAGAGGATTTTTAGAAAACTAATTAAATAATAAATGTTTAATTAATTGCCAGGATTATGACATGACTATTTTTATGTGTATACAAGCCCTATTTTACATCTACAAGCCTAATAAATTACATTTTTGAAGGGGAAACCCAACAAAATTTAATGCCAACACATAATCAATTATCTTGAGCAATGTGTGTTCCAATAATAGGGGCTTGGGACCCATTCACCCATGGGAGAATGGGTCGTCCCTAAGCCTTTGAACCCATTTATAAAATATTTTTTTGGTGGTATTTTAATGTCTCTAAATTCAAATTTCAATGTTGGCTTGAAATGTTTAATTTCTAGGAAATTAAGGATAGATACCTATAAATACAAGGTTATTTCATCAATTCAAATCCTATATTTTCAAGATTTCACAAGAGCTAAGATTATTGTCAAAGGTGTTCAAGAGTATATTTATGAAGAATCTACAACAACAAATCAATATTAAGAGCATCATGTCAAAGGTCATATGCATCATGCATGTTTTTGGAGCTAACATTGTTATGTATTTTTCAAAGATTCAAGAAAGCACTCAAAGCATCAATTCAAGCATCAAGATCTACATCCATTGAATCCATTTCATACAAGGTCAACATCAATACTGTGGATTTCTAAAGATTTATTCATGGGTTTGGTGAGTTGCAACATTGCATTGTTTATTCATCATTCATTTCCATGTTTCATTATTTCAATTCAAGGTTTAGTTACCCAAATGGGGTTTGACCAAGGAAAACCCCCATTCACCAAAAAAAATTCCCTCTTGTGTTTGTGTTGAAAATATTAGGTTGAAGAAGGATTGAAGATCTCTTGAAGAGGAAACTTGGAAAAGTTTTCAAAGTTGCAAGAAAAGTAGTCAAGATAACGGAAACTTATATCTATTTATTTTCCATCATTTTCAAGTGAAACTAGTGGTTAGTTGCATCCTTGATCTGTCTTCAAAGGCCCCCTAAAATTTTGTTCAAAAAGTTGTCTCAAGACCCATTTACCATTTTTGGACACTTAGCAACTAAATTTTTGAGGCAAGTGTATAGTATTTTCTACTCATCGAATTTGCACAAAATCAACAATTTAAATTAGAGCTATGTTTCATCTACATGAATTAGGTCTTAGGTTATATATTTGAGGTCATTTTCTATTTTATTTTCTTCTCCCAAAAGTGTTTTTTGAACTTTATCCTCCATCCACACACATAAAGGAAATTGCTAGATCTTCTATGGAATTGACAAACCTAAATATTGAAATTTAATTTTATCTTGGAGAATCTCATTTATTGAATGAAATAGAAGATGGTAGGTTCATTACATACCATTTTTCCCTTTCTATTTATATAAGTTTGGTGAAACATTCCAAATTTAGTATAAAACCATATGTTTTGGTGAACCTACACTATTTTTCTATGTTTCATATGTGATGATTTTGCATAATCCAATTAGTTAAATATTGTGGTTCTATTTTGAATGATGTAAAGTGACATGTTTGATAAATAGTCTACTTCTAAAAATGATAAAGTGACACTTTGGAAAAAAGTCACTTGTGACTGTGATGAAGCAACACTTTTGAAAAAAGATCACTTTTGATTCAAGGATTCAAAAACTAATATTTTTCTCAAATTTTATAGGTAAATTGATGTTTTGTGTGATATTCTTATAGGTGGTACTTGATCCTATCTTGTCATGAGAGTGACAACCTAGCCTGTTTTAGACCAAATTGTCAATTTGAGTAGAGTAGACATAGAGTTCCCAAGAGTGATTAGATTATACCATTTAGCATACATGCCCTAGATTTCAGCTCATGATCATGATCATCAAGAGGTGGCATTCAAATAATTTCTCATTTCAACTACTAACAGGTGAGGTGATATCACTCCAAAATATGTGTCACACATCTTGAGAGTTTTGATTCATGGAGCTAAGGTATCATACGAGCCTAACACTATTTTAGAGTTCTTGGAGAGAGTTATCCTAGATGATGAGCTAGAGATTGATGATGGATAAATTTACCTCAATTAGTACATCAGGTTTGTGGATGATATCATCATAGTGGTGATTGGAGTTATAAATGCAAGAAGATCATGCTCAATCAATAATCAAGGGGATTATTAGTAGGATGGTGCCAAGTTCTAGAGAGTATGATTGAGGATGTGAGGGTCTATGCATGGTTACCATGCATCTTAACACATATCTACCATGATATATATTAGGTGGTTTACTGATGACCCACCAATTTATCAACAAGCATGACATTGCTCCATGTATAGGCACATGAGCATATAGGAATCACTAAACCTATTGGGGAGGTAGTTCAACCAATAGACGGCCTATTTGTTTATAGATATGATAACTTCTAAACAAATAATTGTTTTAAAGAGCTAGACTACTAGAGTGTTGTGCAGTTTTTGCACACACACCTCGCTGAAACCAGGGACCCTCTTTCACCTTTTTTTGGTGTCTTGGCCCTTTTAATTTTGAGGATTTATCTTACTATGGCATGTGCTTAAATGTTTATTTTGATAGCTTAAGTGATTCCCCTAAGTTATTCATTGAAAATCTTAAGTTCTGGGTGAATTTCGGGTTTTTACCCTAGTTCAAGATTTTCCACCCCATGAGATTTCCCTAGATCCTGCTCAAATTCTGGCTAAATGTTGTGGTTTAGGAATTTTTGGTCTTCGTGGAATTCTGTGTGGGCCGTACTTTTTTGAATTATGTCCTGCCATCGAGTTCCTAGATTTTCTTGGCTGTCTTTTCGGCAGCATTAATGTCATTTGTACTATTTGTAGGGGATGCTTTTAACTGATATTTGAGGACTTTTTTGCCATTATACTTTGTTGTCTATGTTTTATTGAGCTAAGGAGTGCATTCTTTTGGTGTTAGAATTGATTTTAGGCATTTGATCTGTGAATTATTCAATTTGGTAAAGATTTCTTTGGCATTTTCGCTATTATTCTTTGCTCAGCGCTCATAAGTTGATATTTGTTGTCGCAATCCATTTTTACTTTGTCAAATGGTATGTATAACATTTCTTTGCTTTCGATTGATGGAAGTTAGCATTGCTTTGGCATTTTGGTTTTTCTTGGAGTTCAAATTTCTGTGGTTTTGAGAGTTTAATCCTAGGGTTACTTGATATTTTTTGATTTATGGTCTCCCAAGTAGTTTCTGAGGTTGTTCATTTTCTTTCATTATGAGATAACTTTCTTGTGAGCCATGGATACCCTAGTAAGGATTTGGCAGTTGAAATTATTGAATCTTGAGCTTGCCAGTGTGTCAATGGCAGATTTGTGGGGCTTGATACTTTGGGCATCACCATTTAACTTTAGTCTACTTTCGAATTGGCCTGGAATTCTAAGAAAATTTACAGAAGCTCCATATCAAACTCATCGCAAGCCTAGATTCTTGAAATTTATGATTGATCCATTAATCTAGGTGAAATCATGATTTAGTGATGAAGTTCGGGTTTTTACTCATCTCAGGATTTTTTGGCTTTGGCGGATTATCCCAATTATCCTTGTCTCCTTCGTTTTCCCCGAATCTGCTATTTTTTGGAGATTTATCTTCTTCACGGATTTCCTTTGACTCTAGATTTTCTCAAAATTTTGTGTTCCCTAGTTTTTCTAAATTTTGCAGAATGTCTCTTCCTTTGCGAAAATCTGTCTCATGCAGATTTTCCCGAAATCTAGTGGAAAGTGAATGAATACCAAATAGAATGACATGTTAGTGAATGATGGTGCATTTTATAATTAATTTATGCTATTTTGAGATCCCATGTGTTGTTTCTTGATTGATGATGATCAGATTGAGTTTCTAGTAGGTGTTTTCATGTTTATTCCACTAGAATCTGTCTAGCCCAGAATTCTCTAAAATTCCCCCTGGCCTGGATTTTGCAGATGGTCCTGAAACCCAAAGTTTAATATGATCATTTTATTTGAGGTTTAATGACACCTTGCTTATATGGGATTCATTTTAATGATGATTTTTTATTGATTAACATTGGTTTTATGTGGTTTTTACTATGGTTCCCTTTGTTGAGTTCAAGTTAAATCTAGCAAAGTAGTAGCTAGAAAGGCTAAGGGTGACATAGAGGGATCTTTCGTATCTGAGGAAAAAAGGATTAAGATGGATATCAATAGAAAAATTCCAGAGATAAACATCACTTCTATCTAGTTAGAAGTAATAGATACCAATATTGGACTATGGGACTATGAGGAGTTCAAAGGCAGAATTGCAACGTAGGACCTTCCTTTGGTGGCTACAAGAATGTTGGAGTCAGGATTGGCACACATAGCTAGTTTTCCCTCTATAGTGCAATGTTACGAGTTGGTTCTTGAGTGTGCTAGACTATCATTGGGCAGCTTTCATAAGTAGAGTGATTCATGAGCAATTGTCCAATGTGCTACAAATGAAGACCTTCATAATGACCTCGTACTTAGTCTATGCACCTACAGTATTTCATGCATACAAGGGATTAAGTACCAAGGGTGTTGTTAGCTCTCAAAAATGCAGGTTTGAACCATGAAAGGTTTCCAAGCTTTCACAACATTTTAGGGTAATAGAACAAGGTTTAAAACAATTAAACCTTCTACTCTCCAAGTGCTGCTAGACCTAGGAGGGTGTACCTATAAAAAATGAAGCAAACTTGACTATTGATCTTCTCTTCATGCCATGATTTGTCCACGATGGTAGATTGGAATGGAAAAAATAAAACAAATTTTGTATATATTGTATACCAGTATTCAAAACTAAACCCTAATATGCTCAGTTAATAGATGTAAAAAGTATATATGAAACTAAATGATTGAAATGGTGAGACCAGTGCCTTATATAGTATATGGAGTCAAATGAAATCTTAAACAACTGACTTCTTTCTGGAGGTCATTCAAATTGTTTGGTATATTTTGTTTATAACTAGTATAAACATGCAAGATTGTGATTATTAAGTTCTTCTTATTGATCTAAATGAAATTCCCTGATTACTATGATTAATTAAAAGAATTTAATCCTTCCTTGAAAGAACCTATCAACCAATCACACAGATATAGAAAATATGTATTGATAAACTAGACATAAACATGTTATGCTAATTTAGATAACCAAGCAACATCAATCTTAGAGACAACTTAAATAATTCTTTCAATAGGCACAACACAACAATTGACACCAGAATATGCTAACAAATCAGATGATTTTCATTGATATCTCCATGGCTTCAAAACATAAATCAAAGTCTCAGCCCTACAAAACATGATCTTCCACCATATTTTCTATTCTCTATCCTATTCTACCTATTGCCCGTATATTGTTTTCAAAATGGACATTTATACATTGAGAATACGAAAGGACATAACCATTTAGAAATAGGAAATATTAATTAGAAAACAAAAGATAGAGAATAATTAGGCTCTATTTAGCCATAATTGAGTCTTATTGAGGTGGTCCAAATAATCCTGGCGCTTATATGTGTGCATCTCCAACAACATTCCGGATCATGATTTCCATCTTGACCATTTCCTGATTTTGCTCGCTCACTTCTTCCAATGTTGTATCCTCTACAGAAGTTGTCTTCATGATTTAATTCAGCATTAAATCACATTCATTTCTCCACCTAATGGCTTCTTTCAATTCACATTTATCATCTGAGAATGAAATCATAATTTTCTTGGCAACTGCAATTAACCCCTGTTCATCCCCTTGCAATTCATCATAGAAATTTCAATGGCAATTAATTATATGATTTGTAGCTTCAAGTACAGAACTGCTAGCCTCATCACTTTGGGCAACCTCATGAAACTTCTCCATGATTCATCCATCCATCCTTGTGTGCTCCTTCAATGCAGCAAGAGTATGAGAGTATCTTCCCCACAATTTATTCAACCAGGATGTCAAATGATCCTGCCTCTTCTTGACAATTGCAGCAATTGCATCATGCTTTCCCCGAGAATAAGTACTTGACCCTACCCAATGGTCCTTTGCCTAAGAACTTTCTCCTTGAGTAATCATTTTGGTTGTCCTGATTGAAACACCAACCAAGTCTTTCAGTCTATCATTTTCTCTCAGCAATTTTTCATTATTTTCTTTATACACTTCTCTTTCTTTTATCAATAGCTGAATTTGTGCTTTATTCAATTTTGCAACATTTACCCCAATATCTACAGTAGCAATAGGGTCAGCTTCTCCAGCTTTTTGAGTCATAACATGGCCAAATTCCTTCTTTGTATCAATTACCAATGATTTCCTATGGGTTGGGTACAAAGCCCATATCAACAATGATCCCTCATCAGTGTTATACTTGGATCCTACATATACTTCCATCACCTTTTCCTTATCAAGCTTGTGAGTAGCATTACTGCCCTTCAAGAAACTATCAAAAACCAATGCAAAGTTCAAATCAAGGCCAGGAAAGATCATGACACCAGCACTCTCCAACATTTTCCTCCCCACTTCAAGAGTCATATTTGTCATTTCATCATCCACACATCTTCTCAATTGAGCCAGCAATTGTTCCTCGTTTACTGAAGAAACATCATCAACATTCTCCCTTATCTCCTTCCCCTTCTGCTTGTACAAGAATGCCTTGAACTCTGGGGAATGTATAAATTCATCATCAGAGACAAATGACCTACACTCCATGTGCCTTGCATCAACATTTCCACTTTCAACACTTTGTTCCCTAACTGGGTAGACATACTACTGAGTCCTCATCCTGGATACCTTTTCTGTTCTACCCTATGGCACATTAAATCTTGGTGTTTCCTCATCTCTAGAAGACAATGGCTCAATATCCTATAGCCCCTGGTTATATATTTCAACTACCATTTATGCTTCATCTTCATCTAGATTCCTAATCATATCATCAAAAGGATAAGGTACATGTTGATACCCTCCAAATTTAATCCTTTCCTTGGTTGAATTGATATATCCTTTAGGGTCAAAGTTTTTCCTGATTGGTCCTCTTTTCATATTATAATGCAACAATCTATCAAGAATTGAATTATATCCTTAGCCAATATAGTGAAATCACCAAAACACAAAGTATTAGGCATAAAAGCCTGCTTCTCAAAATAATTGGAATGCATCACACTACGGTAATCCAATTGTCTGACAATTTCCAAATATGCAATCCTATTTGGAACTGTCCTTGGTAGAATGAGAGGAGAATCTTCAAATCCATATACTCTGATTACCGTAGCTCCCTCCAAACAATACCAGTCTCCCCAGTTATGATCAATAGGCCCATTGAAGTCTTTAGGTCGAAGGAATCTTTTGATCTGATTAGTCAGTGAATAGTTACAAGGATAATGATAAAATTTATACAATGTCTTTACAAAATACTCTTCAAAATGAATGAAACTAGAACCAACAAACCTGCTATCCCAAATGGCAGTCCACAAATCAACAGGAAATGCTTCACCCTCCTTGCCAATTTGAGAAATTCTCATTTCTAGAGGCCATACCCCTAACTCCTGTCTAAAATATAGCACTAAGTGCATTAACAATGAATAGTTTCTAAGATGAACAATAGAAGCTCCACCTTTTATAGCCATCAATCCTGAATCAAGCTCCTTAGAAATATATGAAGCATAATCAAATGGCCTAGAATTGTGATATTGAATATCTGTTGTGATAACCATTGGCACCATTGACATGAATTCAGGGGCATCCATCCCTAATACCTGACACACTGAAAGATTTTTGTGTTTCATATAAGGTTCAAACAAATCTACGTGATAGGGAGGCCCCTCACTATCTTCTAGAGGTTCCGGCTTGTTACGCTATTTAACCCTGTGAATTGGTAACCTCCAACCCTTGTAACTTGTATCCATTCTTGAAAATTCCTTCTGCAACTCCTCCCAATTGATTTCCTCATTACAAAACCCTTCCAGTTTGAAAACCTCACCAATTACTTCTTTTGACACATGTATCTGTGGTTTTCCAGAAGGATCACATATAACTTTATGCTCTAGATCATAATGATCAGCAAGCAAATTTACCAATTTAGCATTAACGAATACATTAGGGCACACCAATTTCCCTACATTCAACTTCCATGGATTACAAACTGGCTCAAAATGGTTCCTCCTATGGTAGTGGAAATTGAAAAGCTCATACCCTCTTACAATAGTTTAGACATCACATATGAACTTGCATTTATCATCCAGCTTATCAATTTGTGCCCTAAGTTGTGTGGACCTTCTAGCTTTAGGCTCTAAACCAGGTAATTGATCAATGAGGTCTTGGTTCAACTTTTTTTCAATTCCTTCATGATTTGTATCAGTCTTTTGTTTCTTTCCCTTCGATTGACTACCTTCACCAAGCTTTCTATCCTTACCCTTTCCAGAACCAGAAGACTCCATTTTCAAGCTTACACAATCAAAATGTGAAAAAAAAAGTAGTTACTTATAGTATTTTGCTCAAGCTCCTCATACTACAAAAATGTCTTGGTTCTCTGTTCAGCATGCCAATTCACCAGCAATCAATTTTAAAATGAGGAATTGATTAAAACATTACTGTAATTACTATTTTATCCCATCGTGCCATTAATGAAGCATGAATGAAGCCTCCTTTGAAATTGGTACTGTCGCATCAAATGTCCTTTCGATGAGAAAATTTCAAATTTGGGGCAAAATCCCCTTTCAACATTTATTTCACCATTCACCATGACATTTTGTAGTCATAACGACACTTGGAATCAACTTGATGACTATTGCTTCTATTTTTCATGTCGCTATAACAATTCCAAGTCGGGGAGATGTCACATAGACTTCATGGTGCCATATCGATATGTATTTTTCAAAGCATTTTCCAATCGTTGAGACATTAATGTTCTCACACTGACTAAAATCCTTTATCTTTATGTTCTTCATCATAACTTGCAAATGTCGGGGAGACCTCTCACAGACTTCATCCTGTTTCACCGAAAGTGTTTTTTACCTTGGGTCACTAAGACAAATTTGTACTCTTGCCGATGGAATCTTCATTTCACCCACTTCATTGTGACTTGCAAAGTTGGGGAGATGTTATGTAGATATCTTTGCATCTTACCGATATGTACTCTTTAATGTATTTTCCATTCGCTAAGACAAAATCACCCTTTCATCGATGAATTCTCTTTTAGGCATGTCCACCAATTTTCTCACCGAAGAAATAAACCCAACCAATGAAACAATACTTTCGGCTAGACAATGAACCTTTGGGAAGACTCATATTGATACCAAATGTCTTACTTAAATCACTCCTCTAGATTACTCCTATCAGCAAGACTGAGCCCGAAGTATTCCGTTGGTTATATCTTTTAAACCTCGGTGAAACTCATACCAAAAATTTCCTTTCCTGGCGATGCACATCTCTATCAGCATAACTTTTGAATCGACAAGACTCTATAACTTCTCACCAATAGCTTTTGAATACCCCTAAACTTGGTTCAGCCAAATAATAGCCACTTTTCTAAGATCTTCCCCGATGTTCATAAGTCTTACTGAGACATTTGTTTGCAAGTTAGTTGGTAAGACAAAAATATTTCATTATGAATTCATGCCGATACCAATTAGTCTGGCCGAAAAAACCCCTTTGTGCATTAGTCGGTGTGACATGTTGTATTCGCCTTGACATTACACCGATACCCCAACATATGTTGATATATATTCTTTTATAAATGCCTATCGGCAAGAAAAAATACTTCACCGAGACATTATCCCAAACACCTTTAGCTTGACCGATATACTCCCCCATGCACCGGTCGGAAAAACACAACATATTCGCTATGACTTCACTCTGACAATGACTCCCCTTTGCTGAAATGATTCCTTTTGTTGCCAAAACAAGAAAATTGTCCTGCCAATAGTCTGCAACAAACATACATTAGTGAAAAAAACAGGTCGAGGAGACTTTTACTATGTCTTACCGAATTGGGTTTTTTAATGAAAAATGAAGGACTTAATGGATTCAATGGATTTTATGACAGAAAATAAGCAAAACAATACAAAGAGGGACTTTCATGCTTATGATGAGGACTCAATCCTAGAATTCATGAATGCAATAGACTATAAAAATTCAAAATTTTACAATTCTAATAGTGGCTCCACCTGGGGATGAATGATAGTAAGATCATTACAAGGATTCAGATTTTTGGGTGAGCAGACCAAACTCAAATTGATGGAACATGTGAGTAGAATGGAACAAATGGCAATGGCAATGAATGAGACCCTATACTACTGTACATGGAAGAATTTATTCAAAAGAAGGAAAATCAAGATTGTCCATGTACTTGCAAATCCTGTTCCTTTTATTTCCTAAACTACTGTGCATGGAAAACAATTTCAAAGAGGATCATCAAGAGTTGTCCATGCACTAGCAACCCTTAATTCTCTGTGTTACTTCAGGAGAAAAAATGTTTTAGAAATTTCCCATGTACATGAAATTCCTGATCCTCACCAGCCATATTCTATAGATAGTATGAGTCTTTGCCTTTCGTTCCAATCACCACAAAAGGCCCTAGCCATAAGGCTTCAAACTTCCCATGTTTTCCCTTTTCCTGGCACCTTACATTCCACATTAGTACAAGATCACTTTCTCCAAATTTCCTACCCTTTGCTTTTCTGTCAAATAAATATTTCATCTGTGTTTGCAACTTTATATTTTGATTTTGAGCCACTCTCCTTATTTCATCCAGTTCAGCTAGCTGCTCCATCCTTTCCTCCATGGGTTTAGGAATATCCAAATCTTCCTAAAGAAAAAACTTGTAAACTGGTAACAAGTTCTGCAAAGGCATCCTAGCTTGTGCTCCATACACTAACTCAAATGGGGACTTCCCAATTGCCTTCTTCACTGTAATTCTATCAGCCCATACAACCAGTCTTAATTTTGAATCCCAAGCCTTCTTGTTCTGACCTAGCATCCTTCTTATAATATTCAAAAGACTCTTATTGCTAGATTTTGCTTATCCATTACCCTATGGATGATAAGGGGCTGCATAAGAAATGGTAATACCATATGTGTCACATAAGCCTCTAAATTCATCTAACCTAAAACACATCCCATTATTAGTAATCAACCTCAATGGCATACCAAATCTAGTAATGATATTATCCATCAGGAACTATGTCACCACCTTACTTGTAGCTTCTTTAGTTGGGATGGCCTCTACCCACTTGGTGAAATAATCAGTGGCCACCAATATCCACCTATGTCCACCACTTGCTCCCTGATATTTCAGTTTTCCAGAGAACTTCTGGCAAGCTTCACATTTTCTCACATATGTAAAAGAATCATTAAAAATATTAGGCCAATAATACCCTAACCTAAAGATTTTATGAGCTATTGTTTTTGCTGAGTAATGTCCTCCACAAACCCCTTCGTGCATTTCACTCAAAATATGTTTAGATTGAAATTCATCTAGACATAATAATAATACACCATCCCTGTCTTCCAAAATAAATCTCCATCTATAAAAACATATTTAGATGCCTCCAACTCCAATGTTCTTCTCTGGTTTTCATTCATTCCCTTTGGACACTTCGTGTATTTAAGATAATACATGATATTTGTATACCATTGAGTATGCTCAATGCTTGCAATTACATCTTCTACATTGCAAATCTGATTTGCTTCAATATTTGCCTCTGCCATTAGTTTAGCCAAACCCTGACCTCTAACTAGTTTAGTAATTTGAATCTCCAAGTCAAATTCTTGGATTTTGTTAATCCATTTGCATCTTTTACCTATTACTTCAGACTATGTTAGAATATCCCTAACAATTGCATGAGGAACATAAGCAACTACTTTTGCTCCAACAAGATATGGTCTAAAAACTTTTACAACTTTCACTAGTGCAAATGCTTGCTTCTCCATTATATCATACTTTAATTCAAATCCCTGTAACGACTTACTGAAAAAAGATATAGGCTGCTCATGACCATCTTCATTCTTCTATAGCATGACAGCTGCAACAGTATGCATTGAGGCAAATGAAAAAATCTAGAAAGGTTTTGAAAAGTTAGGTGACTTAAGAATAAGAGCCTCTTTGATGGCTCATTTTATAGACATAAAATCTTCTAAAGCTTCTGCAGTCCATTCTATCTTTTGTCCTTTCCTTAACATTTTTGATATAGGTTTGATAATCTTAGCAAAGTTAGAAACAAACCTTCTAACAAAGTTAATATGTCCAAAGAATGATTGTATTGCCTTAACATTTTTAGGGACATGGATTTTATCAATGGCCTCAACCCTTTCAAGGTCTATCCTAACCCTCTCCTTTGAAACAATATGTCCTAAAATCTTACCCTCCATGACAGAAAAATTACACTTCTTGGGGTTTAAGCTAATACCATACTCAAGGGTTTTTATAAATACCTTTTCCAAATGATGAACATGATCCTCAGCCTTCTTGGAGTAAGCAGTGAGATCATCCTGATACACCACCATGAGAATATTGATCAAATCAGCAAACACCACATCCATGGCTCTTTGAAAAGTTGCCCCTACATTAGTGAGACTAAATGGAATCCTTAGATAAACATATGTTCCCCAAGGGGTTGTGAATGTTGTTTTGTATTGCTCAAACTCTTTAACTTTGACCTGATTATACCCTGAAAATATGTCCATCATGGACAACAATTTGTAGCCTATCACCTTGTACAATGTGGCCTCCATATTAGGCAAAGGATAATTATCTTTGAGGGACACTATGTTTAGATTTCTAAAATCTACACACAATCTGATATCTCCATTTTTCTTTCTGACAACAACCATATTTGACACCCATGTTGAATGTCTGATTGGCTTAATGATTCCACCATCTCTGAGCTTCGCCAATTCTTCTTGCATTTTAGGTTCCAAAGTTGGATTTATAGGCCTTTGCTTTTGTCTAAATGGTTTAGCATGTGGCTTCAATGGTATTTCATGCTGAAACAAGTCTTCCCTATATTCTTTCAAATCTTCATAAGACCAAGCAAACACATGTTTATACTTTCTCAACAATTCAATCAGCATTCTTCTAATTGCAAGACTTATTTTTTACCTATGTACACCTTTTTTGTTGCCATCTTAGTTCCCAAATTAATTTCTTCAATAACATCCCTTCCAACTGGTGTTTGCTTCATTAAAGGCCGATCACTTCCATCATACACCCTCTCTAACACCACCAAGCCTTTAGGAATCTTATTTGTTTTAAGTTGCAAGATCTCTTTTCCAAATACTATTTGCTTCCCATCCACTTCTTCAACAAAGGCATTCAAGTAGATCTCTTGACCTTCATACTGGTCTATACAGTAAAGGAATTTTAAAAGATCAATGTCATCATTAAATACTTCCTAGCTATATACATTATCAGGCATAATAGGCCTTGTCTTGAATTCAATTTGTGACACTCCACCCAACGTAACATCATCTCTCTTCAATGCTACATTATCTAGAAAATCTACCATTATATTCTTAGATATATCTACCCACTCAATCAATAAGGCATCAAGCAACTCTATTGTATCCCATACAAAATTTTTGTATTTCTTTAGTCTTTTGTTTTTTGCTGTATACTTGGATTTAATTTGTGAGACAACTAACTCTGAATCTCCTAGAATAGCCAACAACTTTATTTTATGCTTCACCGCTATATTCAATCCAGTTAACAGAGCTTCATACTCTGCCACATTATTTGTGCATTCAAAGGTTAACAGGAATGAATACTTAAATGTAATACCTTTAGGTGAAACAAATACTATCCCAGCTCCATTGTCTTCTTGGCTACAGGCTCCATCAAAATACATCTTCCACACACCATTGTGGTTCTGTGTAGCATGCTTCTCAATAGGATCACTATTAGTCAATTGAGGCTGTGTTGGTTCTATTTTGAAACTCCCAAGATCAACATCACAAAAGCAATTGATTTGGTCTTGTGGCACATAATCAATGAGTTGATTCATCCTCAGCTCCCTGTACAATTTCACTTCTTGGCCATTTATAGGAATGGTTGCATAAGACAAGTCAAACTAGACATTTCCACCAATAGTTTCCGTCCACTGCATTGATAAAAGCATACCGAATTGAGGAGGGGTGTCTATCACTATTTTATCAATATGGTAAGATACTTGAGGATAAGCAGCTAACTTGACTTCTACATCTTTCATTATACCAACCACATGAACATGTCAGTTATCCATTGCATAACATTTTCCTTCATATGTATTTAACCACATGCCTAGTTGTTTCATTACTCCTACTAGCATAATATTCATGGTAGCACCATAATCTATCATGCAATTCCTCAATAATTTGTTATTTATGAGTAATGTGATAAAGAAAGGATCAACCTATGGTAGACTTGTCAATACATTACTCAAGTAGATTTCAGGGATGTTTACTTTATCCAGCTTATTTTTAGCAACCATTTTATTTTTAGTACTTACATGTTTTTCACTTTCATTTGTTATCAATTACACTACACGGTCCCTGTACTCCTTAATTTTCATCATTTCTAAAAGTGGGACAGACATCTTTACCTGAGACAAGGATTGAGTGAAATCAAAAGAAGAACCTTCTGCCTTAATCACTTTCTTTTGTTTTGATGTTTCTCCTTTGTTCACTTCTTTTTCTCCTCTACCTGACTGATCAGTTTTTTGAATTTCTCTATGTAGCTCTTTTACTGCATCCTTTTGGATAGGATTCTGTTTGCTTTCCTCACGTTGTTTGTTTTCATTTTTCTTTGAAACTCCTTGTACAACTTTCTGATCTTTTATAAAGATACCCCTAGGGACACCTTCCTTCTCATTTACTATCCTACTTCTCAACTAGTGTTTATTCTTGGCTTCTTCTACTACAGCAACGGTCAATCTTTCTATCTCTTCCTCAGTAAGTCTCCTCACATTATTGTGAGCAGGCACCTCAATAGATTGTGGCTCTACATAATCATCCTCAGAGTCAGAAAAAACATGCTACTCAACCATATGGACATTGTACCTTTGTTCTGCAACATCATACTCATAACCTCCCTCCTCCAAAGATGAGTACCTCTCCTCAACATGGTGAGAAGCATTTGAAGTTAAGTAGATCATGTGATCTTCTCCACCATCTCCCATTAACACTCCTTCTTCTTGCATTCTCTAGGCTACAACACAATACTCAGGGGAATGCGGCTTATCACAAGCCTCGCAAAAATAATTACTATTCACCATATACGTTCCCTTCTTCTTCAATGGATCAGGAGTTTCTTTGCTTCCAAGCCTATCTATTATAGGTTTTCCATCCTTCTACTTTGTGTTATAGGGCATGTCATGCAACCTCGGCCTTGGCCTTTCATTCATGTATGTGTTCTCCTACTTATATTGATAATTATTGTTTTGTTGAGGAGCTCTAGGGTTGTCTCTCTTATTCATTATCCTAACAGCCTTTCTATTATTCTCAATTGTTAATGCTATCTTTTGTACTTCAGCTAAGTCCCTTGGGAACCTATTTCTCAGCTCATACGCTATTTTAGGGTCAAATACATTCAGGTAAACACTTAATGCTATAGAGTCTGGTAACTTTGATCCTGGAGGTATTCTATTATGTAGTTTATTGAATCTTCTGTTAAAATCAAAGATTGAATCATTCTGACCTTTTTGAATTCGCATTAGTTCATGGAGAGCAGTGTTTGGTGCACTCAAATTCCCAAATTGTTCAAGGAATTGATCCTAAAATATTTGGAGAGAATAAATAGAAGTTGTTGCCAGGCTATTGAACCAATCCCTAGCTTCCTCAATAAGGGACATCATGAATAATCTCATATGAAAATCTTCATAAGGTACATCCAATCCAAATCCTGAATGAAGGCATTGAAATTCCTTAAATGATCCTTAGCTGTGATTACATTACTTCCTGTAAACTTGGGTACTAAACCTCTCCAACTATTGTCCATGGGATATGCGTATAATTGAAACCTTGCTAGATCAAATTATCTGATCATGGTTGTATATTGATAAGGAGGAGGATTAGGTGGGTGTTGATATTGGTACATAGGGTTATTGTACTACATATTTTGTTGTGGCACATGACACTGACTAGGAGGTGGATAATTATTTGTATGTTGTGTGGGAATATTAGGTGGATGATTTGGCTATCTATATTGATTCCCAATTTGATGGCGAGGAATCCTTGGTAGTTCAGAATACCCAGCATCATGATTACCCTGTTTATGGGGTGGTACATATTTTGGGGGAAAACCAGATGTGTGAGGAATGTTCTGAGCTTTCAACAGTTTGAATTCTCTCATTGCTTGAATCATTTGGGCTTTTTCCTGCTCTTCCCTTTCCTTTCTCTGAGATTCATACCATGCCCTAACTTCCTCATAACTTAAAGATTCAAAAATTTCTTGATGAATTTCTTGATTAGTAGGTCCATTCTGATTACCTTCCATTTTTTGGTCATATTCATATTGAATTCTGAGTTGTTCAGCTTCAAGTCTAACCTCAAACTCGGCCTATTTCTAGCTTCAAATTCAACATGTTTCTAAGGGTTGTGAAAAGGACTTTTCTGATCTTCCAAGGTACAAGGCTCTTCTATTGAACTATCTTTCCAAGTGTCAAAACAATTCTCACCATAAGGTATTGATGATTTGTCTTTGTTTGTGAAGCACATGTCCTCACTTTTCCCCTTACCTTTGTTAGCCTTATCATCTTTATGTGTCCACCTACTATTTCCAGGAGGAGCTCCAGAATGACCTCCCCTAAATTGAGATCTTCTTCCATTCATATTGCAATGTTTGATCAGAGTCGCCACTCACTTTCTTGAAAGTGAGAAAAAGATTGTTACTTGGTATTCCCAGTGGAGTCTGTATATAGGACTTCTGACTTTATGATTAAGGCGCATATTTTTTGTTATCCCCAGTAGAGTCACCAATTTGTTAGCTCTCAAAAATGCAGGTTTGAACCATGAAAGGTTGCCAAGCTTTCACAATGTTTTAGGGTAACATAACAAGGTTTAAAATAATTAAACCTTCTACTCTCCAGGTGCTGCTAGACCTAGGTGGGTGTACCTATAACAAATGAAGTAGACTTGACCATTGATCTTCTCTTCATGCCATGATTTGTCCACGATGGTAGATTGGAATAGACAAAATAAAACAAATTTGGTATATATTGTATACCAGTATTCAAAACTAAACCCTAATATGCTCAATTAATAGATGTAAAAAGTATATATGAAACTAAATGATTGAAATGGTGAGACCAATGCCTTATATAGTATATGGAGTCAAATGAAATCTTAAACAACTGACTTCTTTCTGGAGGTCATTCAAATTGTTTTGCATATTTTATTTATAACTAGTATAAACATGCAAGATTGTGATTATTAAGTTCTTATTGATCTAAATGAAATTACTTGATTACTGTGATTAATTAAAATAATTTAATCCTTCCTTGAAAGAACCTATCAACCAATCACACAGATACAGAAAATACGTATTGATAAACTAGACATAAACATGTTATGCTAATTTAGATAACCAAGCAACATCAATCTTAGAGACAACTTAAATAATTCTTTCAATAGGCACAACACAACAATTGACACCAGAATACGCCAACAAATCAGATGGTTTTCATTGATATCTCCATGGCTTCAAAACATACATCAGAGTCTCAGCCCTGTGAAACATGATGTTCCACCATTTTTTCTATTCTCTATCCTATTCTACCTATTTCCCATATATTATTTTCAAAATGGACATTTATACATTGAGAATACGAAAGGACGCAACCATTTCAGAAATAGGAAATATTAATTAGAAAACAAAAGATAGAGAATAATTATGCTCTATTTAGCCATAAGTGAGTCTTATTGAGGTGGTCCAAATAATCCTAGTACTCATATGTGTCCGCATCTCCAACAACATTCTGGATCATGATTTCCATCTTAACCATTTCCTCATTTTGCTTGCTCACTTCTTCCAATGCTGTATCATCTACGGAAGTTGTCTTCATGATTTCATTCAACAATAATTCACATTCATTTCTCCACCTAATGGCTTCTTTCAATTCACCTTTATCATCAGAGAATGAAATCACAATTTTCTTGGCAGCTGCAATTAACTGTTGTTCATTCCCTTGCAATTCATCATAGAAATTTTGATGGCGATTGATTATATGATTTGTAGCTTCAAGTGTAGAACTGCTAGCCTCATCACTTTGGGCCAGCTCTTGAAACTTCTCCATGATTCATCCATCCATCCTTGTGTGCTCCTTCAATGCAACAAGAGTATGAGAGTATCTTCCCCATAATTTATTCAACCAGGATGTCAAATGATCCTGCCTCTTCTTGATAATTGCAGCAATTGCATCATGCTTTCCCTGAGAATAAGCACTTGACCCTACCCAGTGGTCCTTTGCCTGAGATCTTTCTCCTTGAGTAATCATTTTGGTTGTCCCAATTGAAACACCAACCAAGTCCTTGAGTCTATCCTTTTCTCTTAGCAATTTTTCATTATTTGCTTTATACACTTCTCTTTCTTTTATCAATAGCTAAATTTGTGCTTTATTCAACTTTGCAACATTTACCCCAATATCTGTAGTAGCATTAGGTTCAGCTTCTCAAGCTTTTAGAGTCATAACATGGCCAAATTCCTTCTCTATATCAATTACCACTGATTTCCTATGGGGTGGGTACAAAGCCCATATCATCAATGATCCCTCATCAGTGTTATACTTTGATCCTACATATACTTATGTCACCTTTTTCTTATCAAGCTTGTGAGTAGCATTACTGCCGTTCAAGAAACTATCAAAAACCAATGCAAAGTTGAAATCAAGGCTTGGAAAGATCATGACACCAGCACTCTCCAACATTTTCCTCCCCACTTCAGTAGTAATATTTTTCATTTCATCATCCACACATCTTCTCAATTGAGCTAGCAATTGTTCCTCATTTACTGAAGAGACATCATCAACATTCTCCCTTATCTCCTTCCCCTTCTGCTTGTACAATAATTCCTTGAACTCTAGGGAATGTATAAACTCATCATCAGAGACAAATGACCTATACTCCATGTGCCTTGCATCAACATCACCACTTTCAACACTCTATTGCCTAACTGGGTAGACATACTGCTGAGTCCTCATCCTAGATACCTTTTCTGTTCTACCCTATGTCACATTAGCTCTTGGTGTTTCCTCATATCCAAAAGGTAAAAGCTCAATATCCTATAGCCCCTAGTTATATCTTTCAACTACCATTTCTGCTTCATCTTCATCTAGATTCCTGATCATATCATCAAAAGGATAAGGTACATGTTGATACCCTCCAAAGTTAATCCTTTCCTTAGCTGAATTGATATATCCTTCAGGGTCAAAATTTTTCCTGATTGGTCCTCTTTTCATATTATAATGCAACAATCTATCAATAATTGAATTATATCCTTTTGTAGACACCTAAAAATGACCTAGGCCTGCAAGCTTCATTTTTACCACTTTCGTCCTAGCATAATTAATACATTTAATTATTTCCTTGGTCCACATTTGACTATTGATTAAATAATTCATAATTATTTAATTAATTCATGTCTTTGTATTCTTCGTGATTATTAAATAAATAAATTTTATTTATTTATTAAATACGTCATTAATTGTCTAAGTCTTCCCTTAATTAAATAAATTTCTTAATTTATTTAATTTCCTTCTATACACTTTATTCTTTCTGATTATTAAATAAATAAGTTTTTATTTATTTATTTAATATGTCACTAATTGTCATAATTAAATGAATTAATTAATTAATTTAATTATTAGTCTTATTTGCTAAATTAAATAATTAAATATAATTATTTAATTGTTAAATTGGATATTCTTCTCATTTTAAATAAACTAAAATATTTAAAATGTCATCTCTTCTTAACTACAAGCTCATTTTGGTAAATAATTTGAAAACTGATTATTTACTATTTCTCAAAGTTCACATTTGGAATTAATTTAATTCCAAATCAATAACTTTCCGCCAAGAGTCAAGTGATCGGGAAGGTTCTTGACCCTTCCAAAATTGATCTTCAGTCCAGTCTTTATCTTTTTCATTTTTGAAAATCTTTATTTTTGAAAATGTTTCTTCATTTATTCTCCACCGTCGATCCAATTATCTGAGATATTATCTTGACCATTCGATTAATGAATTTTCCCTAACCCTAATTAGGGATTCTCAGATTTAATCTGGAGCTTTCATTCTAGGTCTCTCTTAGAATTCGATCTCACCCATCCATTCAAAATGACATTTTCTATAAAATGTCATTTTCCTCTCACTTTTGGATGACTTGCTGACATTTTACAGATGCGCACACATTACATTTTAGGCATTTGCACACTTAGATTTCATAGCAATTTCAATACTTATTATCTTTATTTGATCAAGTTTTAGACATTGCATAAATCCTTCAAAGCTTGGTGTAGGACTTAGGCATTTGTAGATTTTCTCGCATGACAGATCTGAGGGAAAAGTATTATCCAGCAAGCAAGAAGGTATTACAAAAGTGAATCATGGAGGTCTCAGCGATTTACAAATATAATCATTCTTTCATTTGCTTCCATTGTGTTTTGTAAGATCTTTGGGTTTCATTATCTTTATTGATTTACTGCTAACACTTCTAACATAAAACCTAGAAAGAAATCCATAGTTACATTGGTGAACCCGGTGCCATTTTTCTGGTTATTTTCATACGTTTTTTTTTTTTCTATTGTTTTGCAGGTACAGGTATGGAGTGACGCAACTACTTTTTAAAAAAAAATCATGACGCATCTGACAACAGAAACACTGCAATCAATTTGTCATGATGCAATTGACCTCAGGAAAGCTGCATTTGAAAAATTAAGATGCATCTAATACAAATAGAGATGCAATCGCTCTATCGCAACGCAATCATCTGGTAAAATTTTTTGTAACTTTACATTCGATTTTCTGTTGTTTTTTGCATTTCTTTTTAATTTGTTTATTTCCTACATTCTACCTAGCATAGGATTTATGTTACTAATCAAGATTTGTAGTTTGTTGCTGGTTACTCTTTGTGGGTTGAAGATAAACACTAAACTACTAACGGATTGTCTTGTAGGTTCACTTGTCAAAGGCCAAACAATAAAACAATGTCTTTGCATTTTTTAGTGTAACTCACATTTCAATTTTGGTGCAATTAAAATGAACCTTGTTTTCCATGTCTGAATGTGTTTGTCAAACGATAGGGAAGTATGCTCTTACCTTGTGAAAACTTGGTGATAAAAAACCTAGACTCATTTTTATTTGTTCTTACCTAACGATTTGGTATATCAGAGTATCCTCTCCCCTTGCGCTTTCGAGCGATCTTGGGTGTAAGAGAAATGGTTACCAACTCTAAAAATTGGGCCTGCCTGGGGATTTCATCACCTCAACACAACTCAAACTAGCAATGGAGCTAAAGCCAAGCTACTCCCGACTGGTATATAAATGTAAATCTTAAGGGAAAACCTAAGATTGTGAGTGCAAATGTGTCATATGGACAGAGTTGTACTCCCTTAAACCCTGTTGAGCTTAACCTCTTCAGGTTGGAGTGCCACCTTAATGGTGATTAATCTCTTGCCCCATGTATGGCCACTCGAACGGGGGTCCCAAACTAAAAAAATTTGTGTAGTAAGCCAAAAACCCTCTATTTGCTAGCGTAGCACCGGTCGGTGTGAAGGCATCCACACTTTCATAGTTTGTAGTAGAGGTGATCAATCTGCCATGGGAGTTTCATGGGGGTTGGAAGCTCGATTGGCTTGAGAGGAGAATGCACTGTAAGGGGGAGCTCATGTAGCCAAGCTTCTAAATTCACATGCTACAGATATGCTGTTGGGGAAACCTGCATGGAATCTAGCGAATACTGTCCTAGCCTAACCTAGGATTGTGCTTATCTAATGTGTGATTGGTTACATTCAAAACACTATTTTTTTCAAGTGCTTTCTAGTTTTATCACAGTTTGAAACAAAACATTCACCAAACAGATCAAACTTGCCATTAAAACGACAAGCAAATCAAATTTTAAAAAAATTGTGTCGCATTTGTTGAACCACAATTGATTTTCTGCACCACAATTGCTCTGTTAAATAGCATATGACATTCAGAATGCCACATCTATAGGCGTCATGACACATTTGAATACTGAAGAGCTGCATATGCTAAATCGAGTCACATATGATAGTCAAAAAGCCACAATCGCAACAACAAACCACATTTGCTAGACTATGACGCATTCAAAGTTTCAAATGACGCATTTGGCTGTCAAAATTTAAAACTTCATATTCAAAACCTGAGGTCTTCAACTTGTCAACCATTTGTCAAACACTGTTTCCAAGGAGATTCTGTCAGAAACCAAGTTTGAAATTTCCCAAAGTTTCAACCATTAGTTTTCATTCGTCACATAGGTTTCATCCTTCATTTTTTTAGTTACATACATTTGGCATTAGGTTGTCCATAGGTCAACATTTTGCATAATTAGGATTAGGCAAATCTTAGCACACTTTGCAAAGTCATTGCTTTTGAGACTAGGCTCTTTTGGACTAAGTTTTCAAACCCTTTTCTTTTTAGTCATTGTCCTCTTTTGTGAGATTTTTCCAACTTAAAAGTCTAGTTAGGAAAACTCACTAGTCATTTAGACCTTGTCACCTTGTCATTTTCAACAAAATCCTTTAGTAGCCAAAATCAAAAACAAAGTTTGAGCTTAGAAGTGCTTAGGTACCCTTGAATTAAATTGCACTATAAGTCCACATTGCATATCCTATTCACAAAAGTCCAAAAACATTAGTCATCCTAGTCATCATTTTGAACTTAGATCTTGCTTAATATCATCATTATTAGTTGTCATTCCCATTTGAGCAATCTCATTTATGGTGGAAACTAGACTCCAAAAACAATGACAAATGGAAAACTTTGGACAAGACCCCACTTCCACTATCGACAATCCTACAAATGACCCAAAATGGACCTTTGACAATCCATTTTATAATTCAAACAATCAACTTCCAATGACAACGCAATCCTCATGAAATATTCCATTCGAACATTTCTTGCCAAAAGATGAATATGGTCAAATACTTGAGGAAAACATAGAGGTAATAGTATAAGACCCAGAGGCCTCTCAATTCGTTGAAACAATGGTCCATCACGACAGAGACAGATACTTGGCTATACTCTTGAGTGAAGGAGCCAAATTACCTCAAGGATTCGACATTACCACAATACAATTAACACCTCTAGACCCTAATGTCAACAATGCACATAACATGTCACATAGTGGTCAACTTCCAAACACTATGAGCAATACTTCCTTTGGCACCACAACGATAGTGCATGCCACTCCCAACGTCCCAAACACCTCCAACATCCCAAACACCCCCAACACCATAAATACCATGATAGTAAATGCCACGATAGTAAATGCCATGGGGGTATCATCAAGTCACAACAATCCCCCCTTAATAGCTCCATCTACTACCATGAGCACAACTTTGACATATCCGCTTAGTGGTATTTCACAAAATCCTTCGAGAGGAGCCACAAGATGTATCTTTATCCAAGGACAACAACAAAGCGTTAACATGACAACACAGTCAACTGTCATTGCCTCCCAAGGTACAAACACAAACATTCCTCTTAGGAAAACTCAACAATTTACACAAGGTGGCCAAATAACTCAACACAAAGCATCATTAATGCATCATAACATTCATGGTCATCATATCCCCCAAATAACGACACACATGACTGGGGGACACATCCCAACCTACTCATCCCACATTCATACTCATCGACATGCACCCAATCATAACCTTCGATACCAACAACATGTCAATCCACACATGTCATACATATCACAGCAATCCATACTAACACAATACACCAATATTCATCCACAACAAACAGGAACACATGGTGTACCAAAAAACCCAATGTACGAAAACATAAATGACCCTGTTGTGGACGCCCTCCAAATAAGATTGTTGGGTTTAGAAAAAACTATCCAAAACATATACATTTCAGGCAAGAAATCAGAAATATCATATGATCTAAATGTATACCCATTTGAGATGAGCTTATACATCCCTCAATTTATGCCAGGATATGTGTCACCCAACTTCACACAATATAGAGGCAAGACAAATCCCATTGAGCATGTTCACGAATTTGCAACCAATTGTATGGACATAGCTTATGAACAAACATACTTGATGAGACTTTTTTCTAAAAGTCTAGCAGGTCAAGCCCTTGAATGGTTTTCAACTCAAAAGGATATCCAGACATGGGATGAGCTTAAACAAAAATTCATAAGAAATTATGTGTACAACATCAACATGGATACCTCTATCACTAGCTTGTGCAATCTCATGAAAGAGGATTCTGGTGAGACATTTATCCCATTCTTTCAAAAATGGAGAAGCCTTGCTAGCTGATGTCACATTGACATCCCTGAAAGAGAAAAAGTTGATATGTTTGTCCAAACACTTCCGGGGCCCCTAAAATATGCATTGCAAATACATTGTTGCACAAACTTCACAGATTTAGTTGAAAAAGGGGTCCAGATTGAGAAAGCCCTTATCACAAAGGGAGAATTATGATATGGTTCCAAAAACACAAATTTCAATCCAACCACTGACAAAAACAAATATTGGGTAAAAAATAAACATGTTACAAATGACGGTGTCATTGACGCCAAGACTGCAAACATTGTAGGTCCTCTATTGGCCCTAAAAGGGGTTCAAAAACAAAACAAACCAACAATGACATTAACACCTCCTCCCAATAGTTCTTCAAACAGCCAAAGTGGTCAAAACAATCAGGGACAATACCGTCAGACAAGATAGTTTCCTAGGGGTCGCACATACACTCCTTTGGGTGAACCCATTGAAGAAGTCCTTAGGAAATGCCTCCAGCATGGGGTCACCATACTCCAAGAACCAAAACCATATGACTCGGGACAATTCAAGCCAGCATGGTGGAATGACAATGCATTTTGTGAATACCATCAAGAAAAAGGGCATACAACCTCTAACTGTCGACAATTGAAAAAATTAATACAAGATCTTATCAAAAGTCACACCATCGAAGTAAGTGGATCACAATTCGCCTTTAATTTAGATCATACTATCCACAAGAATCCACTGCAGGACCATGGTTCTCATAATGCCTCTTCAGGTCCACAGAATCAAGCTAACCTCGCCTGAGCCAAGTATGATTATTCTAGTGGACCAATTATAAATAATGTCTAAACTGATGAGGAATACATCAATACCATTATGGTGAAGAGGGCACCCCAATGTAATGCTACTACTCATAGTGGCAAGGTCACTATAGTTGGTCCACCTCTCGCTAGACAAGCCAAAATCACCATATCGGGCCCATCTACTAAACAATCACAAGCTGCTCTATCTGCTAAATAGCCAAAACCTATCCCGACCACACAACAATGGAAACCCAAAAGTCAGTTCAACCTCATCAACCAGCTAGGAAAGACTCTCACACAAATCTCTATACTCGAGATGCTTCGTATCTCTCCCACGCACAAAGAGATCCTAGATAAAACCCTACTAGAGTCGTTGGTCTCCAAGGACATCAATGTCAATCAATTTGAAACCATGGTGGGATATCTCACTACGCCTTACCATGTCACCTTCTCAGATCAAGATTATTCATCACCTAAAACCAACCACAATGATGCATTACACATAGAAACTTTTGTCCACAAGCACAAAGTTAGACAGGTTTTAGTAGATGGCGGAGGAGGATTGAACATATGCTCCCTCAAATTGGTTAAGGCTCTGGGGTTCTCTGATGTGTGCGTAGATCCAACAAAGAGTATAGTGATCAAAGCATATGATGATGAGGAACACTCTTCACGTGGCGTTATCTCTCTCCCTATCAGAGTGGGACCGGTCATTGTGGACACAACCTGCCAGGTCCTGGATTTGGAACTACCATATAACATCTTGCTTGGTTGTCCATAGATTCATTCCTTAAAAGCCGTTCCATCTACATACCACCAATGCCTAAAGTTTCCATTTGATGGCACAGAAATAACCATATACGAACAGCCCGACCCTTTCCAATATTGTACCAACCTAAGGGGTATCTCTAAAAACTGAGTACCTATTAACCGAGAAGCACCTTGCTCCTTGTCATCCAAATACATCGACCCACCCACACTCACATCATCTTCCACATCCACTCCATCCACGTCTTCCGCCATACCACCACCTTCCACTAGCCCTAAGACTGAATCCACTATCAAAATCCAGGACCTCGGCTATGAAGAGTTCAAACTAAATATAACATACATCATAACAACAATACCCACATCTCCAAAGATATATTGCCGGCCATGTTTCAAAATGGAACCTCAAGAAACTTTCAAAGTTCCGCCGAAAATAGTCTTTATCAAGTGGGGAGACATGAGTAATGAAGACCTTGCTGACATTACAGGATGGATCTATAAGGATACTATCGCACTTCCCCCATTACCAATTCAAAAATATGGCAAGGGTTATGATATAATGAAGGCCAAAGGCTACGATGGTACTAGCAGCCTAGGAAGAAATAAAACTGGCAGAAGGGAACCCATAGAAACTTTTCAAATTTTGAAGTATCTTGGATTAGGGTTTGGATCACCCGACAATGATGATCAACGTACCTCTGGACTTTCAAGTGAGTGAGTACATGCTTCGAAAAGTGTCAAGACCACTAGGGAAACCCTCACCGAAACAGACTCCCACAAGTGAGAATTTGGCTAAGAATGATCCCTAAGTGACTGTTGTCTTGATGATTTATTTGTCAAACTAGGGGTACTGACCTCTGAATAATGGTTTTGGAAAACATTCAAAATTGAACAGGCACCAAATAGTCAAAGTCCCATTACCACTTCCCATGACATACAACACCCATCGTTTGAACCCCCTCAGTCCAATCAATCTAAAATATCAGATGAAATTGACAACCAAGGCTCTAAAACCTTCACTCCTTATTTTGACAACAAATATGACACTAGTGAAGGAGAATATTGGATAGAGTCCAATGTAGAGTTGGATGATGATAATCTCGTCTACAACATCACTGAATTCATCTACATGTTGTCCACATCTTCACCTCAGTTCACCAACATTGACGATGGCATTTCCTTAGTTTACCCTGAACTAGTCGATTGGAACCAACAAGGACCACCAGTTCTAGACACATTTCAGAATGATGAGGCAATTGCTGAATTTATGGGATTATGAGAAGGAATACCCAATGGGGACCACAAATCAGGATTCGCTATTGATTTAGACTGCATGGCATACTTTGGCAAGACTGTTTTGTCCTCTAGTCGTAAAAGTAAGAGTAAAAATAAAATAAAAAATGAAACGTCTCTAGGTGAAAACCAAAAGGCACCTTTTTATGATAAAATAGTAAAAATAAAGGACGTATCTACAGGTGAAAACCTCTCGGAGGCACCCAAAGATGGAGGAATAGACTTTCTCCTTGTGTAATAGGAAAAATCGTCCATGCTTATTGAAGACACAATAGAAAATAATATATCAACTACAGAAGATCCCAAGATGGTCCTCTTTGTTGCATCATTGACTAAAGAAGAGAGGCCAGAATTTCATAAATTCTTTGCAGAACGAAAAATCAACTTTGCATGGTCCTATGCTGACATGCCAAGATTGGACCCAAAACTGGTTCTGCACCATTTGCCACTATTACCTAATGCTAAACCAGTCAAGCAGAAGTTGTGCAAAATGCACCCTCAAGTTGCTCTATTTGTCAAGGCTGAGTTAAAGAAATTGTTAGACACTGGACTCATACAATCTATTGACTACAGTAAATGGATTTCTAATCTAGTGCCAGTAACAAAACCAAATGGGCTAATCCATGTCTGTACAAATTTTTGAGACCTAAATAAAACATGCCCAAAGGATGACTTTCCTCTGCCAAACATTGACATCATAGTTGATCTTATAGTAGGATATGAGATGCTATCCCTCATGGATGGTTTCTCCGGCAATAATCAAATCCGCATTGCTCCTGAACACCAGCACAAAACAAAATTTACTTGCCCATGGGGTACATACTATTGGAACGTCATGCCATTTGGTCTCAAAAATGTAGGTGCCACATATCAAAGGGCTATGACCATGATCTTCCATGACATGATGCACAAAATAATGGAAGATTATGCAGATGACCTATTAGCCAAATCAGCAACCAGGAAAGATCATTTGAAGGTACTCGACATAATTTTCAAGAGACTTGAAGAGTACAAAGTTTGGCTAAATCATAAGAAGTGTGTTTTTGGGGTCACATCAGGAAAACTATTGGAATACATAGTTTCCCAAAGAGGCATAGAGGTTGATCTAACAAAGGTCAAAGCCAACATAGACATACCTCCACCCAAAGGAATCAGTGAACTCAGAACTCTACAAGGTAGGGTACAATCTATTTGGCATTTCATAGCCCAATTGGCAGATAAGTGTCACCCATTCCAGTATCTGTTGCGCAAGGGTACCCCCTTTGTTTGGACAGACAAATGTCAAGAGGCCTTTCAGAAAATCAAAGATTACCTACTGTTAAGACTAGTCCTCATGCCTCCCATACATGGAAAGCCATTGATCCTATACATCTCGACTACTAGTTCAACACTGGGGGCATTACTGGCACAAAATGATCATGAAGGAAAAGCAAGAGCCATCTATTATATTAGTCGCACACTAATAGGGTATGAGTTGAACTATACAAACATTAAATGTGTGTGCCTTGCTATTGTCTTTACATCCCAAAAACTAAGGCACTATATGCTCAGTCACCAGACACAACTGGTCGCCAAGATTGATCCACCGAAATATCTCTTAAGTTGAGCGGCATCAACAAGCCGGTTGGAAAAATGGGTCATGATACTAAGTGAGTATGACATACAATATGTCAAGCGTAAGGCAATAAAAGGATAGGTAATAGTAGATCAACTAGCGGATGCACCAATTCAAGTCACTCATCCATTAGTAACTAATTTTCCCGATGAGTCCATTTTTCATGTAGAACCGGTGATACCATGGAAGCTGTATTTTGATGGGTCTCATACTGGTCATGGTTTTGGTGCTGGAATCTTGTTTATCACACCATAGGGGGATTCAATTCCTAATTCATTCCGGATCACCTTCCCTTGTACAAATAACATTGCCAAATATGAAGCACTAGTCACAGGTCTCAAGATGGCAATTAAATGGAAAATTCAGATGTTGCTTGTATTTGGGGATTCCCAGCTCGTTATCAACCAAGTGAATGATGATTACGAAACAAAGGATGAGAAGTTACTTCCCTACAAGAGGATGGTGGATAGTTTCCTGACATACTTCCAATTGATTTCTTTTGAACAAATCCCTAGGGCACAGAATAAGGCAGCTGATGCAATGGCTACTATTAGTTCTCTATTGGACATCCCTAAAAATGTGTCACAATTTCAGTTCTTAGTAGAACAGCTTTTGATACTGGCATATGATATCCCAGAATCAGAAATGGTTTGTGAACTTGTTGGTCCCAACTCTCCCTAGTATCGGGATATTTATGACTACCTAAAATCTCAAACCCTTCCACTAAACCTGTCCAATAACCAAAGGAAGTCCTTCATCCAAAAATTTACAAGGTATGCCATCATTAGTGACACCCTTTACCACCGAAGTTTTGACAACACCCTCTTTAGATGTCTCGACACCAACAAAGCACGTACGACCTTACACAAGGTGCACGATGGTATATGAAGGTCTCATTCGAGTGGTCCTACTCTAGCTAAGAAAGTAATGAGACTTGGGTATTATTGGCCAACCATTGAAAATGATGCAATTGAATATGTCAGGACTAGTCACAAATGTCAGATTCATAGTGATTCGGTCCATGCTCTAGCACAGGAACTTCGGCCGATCACTTCTCCTTGGCCCTTCACTTAATGGGGACTCAACCTCGTGGGTAAGATTCATCCAACCTCATCCAATGGCCATAAATTTATCATTACAACCATTGAGTATTTTATGAAGTGGATTGAAGCCATCCCATTGACATATATTACTAGCAAGCAAATATCCAAATTCCTCCTTAACTACATCATTTTTTGGTATCACCTTTTGCAATCCATCATCACTGACAATGGATGTCCATTTAAAAACCAAGACATCCATGATTTATGTGAGCGATTCCATATCCAACACCACTTTTCATCTCCATACTACCCACAAGGAAATGGTCAAGCTGAAGCATCAAATAAAACCGTTGTCAAAATCCTAAAAAATACTGTGAATGATGCTGACCATGACTGGCACATACAACTCAACCCTGCTCTGTGGGCTTACCGAACTAGCATTCGTATACCTACAGGGGCCACTCCATTTGCCCTAGTCTTTAGTGCTGAGGCCATCTTGCCCATTGAGGTTGAAATTCCTTCGCTATGAGTCTGCCTAAAGGGTTTAACCAATGAAGAGGAGTACCGACAATCATGCCTACACGAGCTCGAAATGCTGGAAGAAAGAAGGTAAAATTCATTGAACCATCTCCAAGCATATCAAAACTGTCTTTGTCGCAGCTACAATAAGAAGGTTATGGTCAGAAAGTTTGACATTGGTGACCTAGTTCTCATGCAGAACCCCAAGAACCAAGCTGACAGAGAAAAGCTGGAAAAGTTTGAACCAAACTGGCTGGGGCCCTACATTATAATATCTTCTTTTGGTTTTGGAGCTTATCAGCTGGCCACACCAAATGGAGAACAACTGACAGAGCCCATCAACAGTTTACATCTCCAAAGGTTCTACGCATAACATCAGAGGATTGAGTTGAAAACTGTAGACATCTAAAAATGACCTAGGCTTGCAAGCTTCATTTTTACCACTTTTGTCCTAGCATAATTATGACATTTAATTATGTCCTTGGTCCACATTCGACTATTGATTAAATAATTCATAATTATTTAATTAATTCATGTCTTTGTATTCTTCACAATTATTAAATAAATAAATTTTATTTATTTATTAAATATATCATTAATTGTCTTAGTCTTCCCTTAATTAAATAATTTTTTTAATTTATTTAATTTCCCTTCATCATATATTTCTTCCTGATTATTAAATAAATAAATTTTATTTATTTATTTAATATGTCACTAATTGTCACAATTAAATAAATTGATTAATTTATTTCATTAATTAATCTTATCTTCTAAATTAAATAATTAAATTTAATTATTTAATTGCCAATTTGATATTCCTCTCATTTTAAATAAATTAAATTATTTAAAATGTCATCGCAATCTTAACTGACAGTTCACTTTGATAAATAATTGGAAAATCAATTATTTATTATTTCATAAAATCTATGATTTGAATTTATTTAATTCAAATTGGTAACTAATCTTCCAAAAATCAAGTAATCGGGCATATTCTTGATTTTCCAAATCTGATCTTTAGTCCAAATCTTATCTTCTTGATTTTTCGAATCTCACAAATCAGGCAGTCTTTATCTTCTTGATTTTCAAAAATCTTTATTTCTAATTAATTATCTCATTTATTCTCCACCGTTGATCCGATTATCTGAGACATTATTTTGACCACTCGATTAAGGATTTTGCCCTAACCCTGATTAGGGATTCTCAGATTTAATTTAGACCTCTCGTTCTAGGTCTTTCTTGGAATTCAATCTCATCCATTCACTCAAAATTGTGTTTTCTATAAAATACAATTTTGCTTCTAATTTCAAGATCTGACAACTTCATTTTTTATATAGGCATTATAGTCATTTGGCATTAGTAGTCATTATTTTTCATTTTACTATATTGTCATAGACATAGGCATAATTTTATAAATGTTTCAACATTTGCATAAGGCTTTGGCATTATTATAGGTTGCTAAATCTGAAATCTGAGGGCCTCATTGACTTGATGTAAATTAGAAGGTGCTATGAAGGTGAAACATGGAAGGAAAGGAAGGTATAATAATTCTTTGTTTTTATTTTCCATTGTTCTTGATAGCCTCTTTGGATTTTTGATGTTTATTATCTAATAAGCTAATCCATCTAATTTTCCATAGATACAAAAACTATAAAATACAAAAAATTTGAAAAATGGTAAAAATTGTCACCCTGATGAAAACCTGGCAAATAGGCATCTTGGTGACACCAAAAAAAACATGAAAATAGTAAAGAGAAAAATGATTCATTCAATAGTGAAAACCTGGCAAACAGGCACTTTGGACAAGTACCATGGTGAGAACCTGGCAAACAGGCACCATGTGTAATTAATCATTGCTCTGCCATCTACTATCATTTTGTCTAACTTGGCCTAGGATGAAAGATATTTTTGCCATTATTACACAAATTGCCACCACATTCTACGCTACCTGTCATAGTGGATAAATGATTGACATCAAGTCTTGATGACTGTCCATCTAGTAAACTAGCAGCATCCCATCCATGTTCCTTAAAAATGGCTAAGTCTTGGACCTGACTACGAGTAAAATGTTTATCATGTAAACTATAGTGGATGTCATACATGATCTCAAAAACATTGGTAAAAAGTCCTAAAAAAGACAAAAACATTGGCAAAAAGTTTTGAAAAAAAACAAAAACATCATAAAAATTCCTTAAAAAAAAACCAAAAACATTGGCAAAAAGTCCTAAAGAAAGACCTAAAGTTCATAAAATGTCCTGAAGAAAACCAAAAACAAAACCTCAGACTACTCGAAGAATGAAAACGTAGTGTCATCTCTTGTCAAAGTTAGTCAAGTCAATCAGTCTTTGTCATCTGTCTGAACTATGTTGTCTCTGCACACTTGCTACGTAGGCAAGACTCACATTTGAGTCCCCGAGACATTAGGTCAGTCCATTTAGGTTGGTCTAAATAAAATCATGATTCAAAATTATGTCCTTTAGACAAAGTCATTGGTTGTGTTGAACTATGAGGTCTCTAAGTTTATGACATAGGCAAGGCCATCTGTCGATGAGCCCTAGAGGCCACATAGGTCAGTCCATTAGGGTTCATGACACTACACTGGAACACATGTCAAAATATCTTCAGGACAAGGCGAATCACTCCCAAAGGGGTAAACTCCTAAAAAGTAAATCATGACAATCAATTATGTCAACATGACAATCTCATCAACAGGTCAATCATATCATCGTGACAATATCGGCATATAGTCAAACACAGATCAAACTTGGTCAAAGCAAGTCAAATCATAATAAACCGTCAAACTGTCAATTCTCAGTTAACCTTTAGATGTGTCCTTCTGAAAGATAACCTTTGCCATTCATTCCTTAGGATGTGTCCTTCCTAGGCATCATCACTGTCATTCAACATTGTGAGGGATCCTCTCGACATCAATATTTTTTAGATGTGTCCTTCTGAAGAATCAACTATGTCGTGTATGCCTCAGGATGTGTTCTTCCTAGGCATTATCATCAACACTGTCACATGACATTTGGAGATCAATTCTCTTGGCATTAATATTATTCATGATGTGTCCTTCCTGAATTTAGAAAATCTGGACATTTATCGTTTGAGCACCATCAAAGCTTTAACACTCGAACATCTCATCATCATTAAACCTGACATCTTGACATTAGAACAATGGATATCCAGACACACTTGGCAAACACTTGACAATTGTCTTTTAGTTTTTTATCATGTTATTAGTTTTTCAGCGAGATCCCACTAAGCAGGATTTAGAGAAGTAGTGACGTATCATGACGATTGACACACATGACTACTAGTTTCTTAGCGAGGTCCTGATTCAAGGATTTAGAAAAACAATGACATATCATGGTAAGGGCTCTATGTTTGTATTTCAACAATCATGTTGCTAGTTTCTCAAGGATGTCCTGGAAACAGGATTTAGAGAAGCAACAATGTTTCATGATTTGTCCTTGTCTTTTCTACTTGTGGTTGATTATGACAAAAATACTAGGGCAGTCACACTCTTAGTATGAGTCATGATCATCCTTGTCTATGAATATTTTTTTTACGTAATGGTATGACCTTGCACACCTTGATCTATGCCATATCATGGTGTTTGTTGGCCATTACAAAAGTCTACCCAATGATGATTAAGAGCAATAAATATTAAAGTCCTATAGTAAAGCTTTGAAGGAGTTGGTCTAGGAACTAACATACATCTCCATCAGTTTAGTCTTCTCCTCTTTGGTCTAGTCATCTTCTCTCATTAGTCTCGTCATCTTCTCTTGTCCATCTCACGATGATATCCTGTGACATCCAAAAACATAAATGCATACATGATCATATAAACATTGCATTAGGGCCATACATACATCATACATAGCATCAAATCACATACATAATCACAAACATTGCGTTAACATAGTCATCAACATTGCATCTTTTACTAAAAACATTATGCACATCATCATCATCTCATATAAATAAGCATTGCATCATCATGGCATCAAAATCACAAATAGGCATCATAGGACATACAAGATACATCATAAATCAACATCATACATATCATAATACATAAATCAAAGAGCATCACATAACACATGTAGGCCACATCAAAACGACATCATCATATAGTATCATCTCAAAAAAGGTACAATGTCACAGGATAAAGTCAGAAGATATCCCAAAAATGGAGTTCACAGGCTCAATAATCTATACATAGTGTGTCATAATAACAAAATGCCCCTAGGGTAGACTCTCATCGTCCCCTCATGGTGAAGAGTGTGGCGGTGGCAACTCTGAACCTGGCACTGAACCGATAGGTGGATCTATAGCAGCCTCCGTCTGTGCAACTGGTGGAACCGAGAACAAAGGAGTCATCTCTGATAACAAACATCTGTGAGGTCACTGCTACCGGACTCTGAGAGGTGGATGGATCTATCACGGGTGGCTGTCCCTATATTGATCTCTGCACTAAACTAGCCAACCCATGGCTTTGACTCGGGGTGTGTTGATGTGAGTGGTGTGACCTGTGCCCTGAGGTGTACCCTATCGAGGTAGATCCTTTGACACTGGTGTGACTCCTGCTACCACTAGCACTGCCTAATCTATGGCCACTGCCTATCCTTGACTGTGACTGAGACAAAGTAGGATCTCGTCGCTCTGGTGGCACTGCCTACTCATATAGTGTCCTGTACTACCCCAATCTCATACTCACCCTGGAAAGCTCGTGAGCCATGTCCCTTGTAGGCCCTATGCATAATGCTGCAAACTATGTGCACCATTGAGCCGTGTCCTGCTGGCAGATCACTGCCTAATCTCACTCTACTCGGACTACCTTTAACTCTGCTTGTAGGGATCTAACCTTTGGCAGGTGATCATCCAGTCTCTACTGTAGGTCAGCAACCCTCTGATCTGATGTGGCATCTTGGGGCAATCCAGAGGTGGACGGTATCTACTCCTCTCCCTCCACCATCTGCCATCTAATCAGTCTCTCGGTCTCATCCATAGCATCATCCTCCTCATTGTCATCATCAGCCACATCCTCTACCACCTCTGCCTCCTCCTCCTATCCTACCACCTCTACCTCCTCCTCCTGTCCTCCCACACCCACCTCCTCCTCCCGTCTCTCCTCACCCTCTCCCTCCTGTCTGGGCTACTCCTCTCTCTCCCCCTCCTCGCCAACCTCGGGGATAGCCTCTAATGCTATCCTCGCCATGCGCTGCCACACCCTTTGGCCCTATCTTTGACTGTCTCGTCTCCACCTCTGGCCATCTCCACCATCATCTCCCCCTGCCTCCACCTCTGGCCATCTCCACCATCATCTCCCCCTACCTCCGTCTCTACCATCAACTCCCCCTTCCTCCATCTCTGCCTCCATCTCCTCCCCTACCTCGATCCCTACCCCGACCTCTACCTCTATCCCTGCCTCTGCCTCCCTGTCTAGCCCTCAGCACAAGAGGTATCACTGACCACCTATCCATAAGTGCTAGCCCGTCAGGATCTGTCAATGGCACTGGTCTCTGTGCCTGCCACCAGAGATCATAATCTACTATGGTCCTCGGATCAACTACTCCTCCCCTCCATCCCCATGCCTAGGCTCCTAGCCCATCAATCTACTACTAGGCGAAGGCCACTGGGATGGTTGGTCCCCAAGCATACTCCCTAGAAGAATGGGCATACCCAGCTGTCCCTGTAGGTACACCCTGTTGCTCTCCGAATTGTCTAAGGACACACTGTAGTAGGTACATCTCAATGATAAGTGAAGTCTGCACTATCCTACCAATGAGGTACCTGTACTATCTACAAAAGCTAAGGTGCTTGTCCTCATCGTCCCATGGCTCATAGTCTCTGTACGGCCTCCAGATAAATGTCACCATGGTGTCAATCCTGTGCCGCCACCAACCAGTCTCACCCATCGGTGTCTGCAGTAATGCACCTGCATAGTAATAGGCATAGGGCATCCCCTCAGCCAACTATGGTCTCTCAATGGGAGGATGAAATATGGCAATGTGCTCCCAAGCCTAGATCATCATCAGTGTAGTTCCGTAGGAGATGATTTCTCCTCTCCTATAGGCAACATCGTGTAACTAATGGTAAAGTGTCCCCAACAAACAGGGACCCCAAGCATAAACCATCCTATCATGCCTCATGCCAACCAAGATGTCTCCCCAACCAATAGGAAATCCATGTCCCCGGCGGTCAGGAATCAAGATCCCCCCAATCAGAGTCACAAGGAATGCATCAAAGCGACCATAGTGCTTGGCCATGAATTCCCATCTAATCTCGTATCCCTAGATGCCTAGTCCTGCACCCTCATCTTGGTAGTACACTCAGAAGGTTTGCTCGCCATGACGAGGGTCGTAGACAATCCGCTCCCATCAAATTGGCACTTGAAGAATCTGATAGACATCCTCCAGAGTAATCGTGGCCTCACCTATCAGTAGGTGGAACGAACAAGTCTCCAAATGCCACTGCTTGCACAACACCATCAATAATCCCCTATTCGCCTAAATGGCGAGCATATAGGCAGCATAGAATAGTCCCAGTCACATCAATCGTCACCACTCTCGCAGGCTCAATTGGTCGGCAAACCAAAATGTGGTTGGTCGGCTCTCTCTCATGTAGATAGGGGAAAGTTGTCTCTACAAAAAAGACAAACAATATATTAGTACTTTTTGGCAAACTATCAGCATCATCAAAAGCATTAAAGATTTCACAAGTATCACAAATGGTCTTGGTAAAAGAAAAAATCAAATGCGTCGCGTTCAGGTAGTTGTGTCACAAATAATCGATTGCATCTCTAAAATCCTCAAATGCATCTCAAAATGACAATTACATTGCTTGATTGCCCAAATGCCTCACATTATGGCAATTATGTCATGAATTCAGACAGTTGCAATTCAAAATATCAAATGTGTTGCTTAAATTTATAATTGCGGTACAATATGACAATTGCGGCATTCCAGTATTCAATTATGACTTGATAAGTCAAATGCGTTGCAGTATTCATCAAATGTGGCACAAACTACCAGCTACTATAATTTTTCTTTGCACTTGCATTGCAATGCATCATATGCATCCAACACGCAGATGATTGGAACTTATGCGAATGCAGTTACTTCGCATTGCGAATATTATTTGTCCTAAAAAGCTAAAATGACACGCAAAACAAAAAAAGCACAAAGTGGGATAGGGGTACATACCACTGGCTCTGAGCCCTATGGCCATCTGTAGGTCTGTATGATCTCCCCACGATGCTCTGACACTAGAATCACCATCCTCGTTGCTACTCTTTTCGCTTTGAACTCTCAAAATTTGCAAAGTAAATAGTAGAAATGAATTGACTTTTACCCCTTTGTCAACCTATTTATAAGGTCAAAATGACATTTTTCAAACAAGGTTAATACTAGAAGGTCATTTGAACAAGTTTGACCACCTCGTGGGATACCTTAAACATGTCAGAATCCAAAACCAACTGCGCCATTGTTTCTCTAGGCACCAAGTTGATTTATTGAGACCCTTTGCAAATTTTTCTGTTGCTGACCCAAAATTTAAAAATTTCTCGACGGGGTAACGATACTCCATACCTTTATTGGGGCATATCTCAGACTTGTTTTCTCTATTGCGACATGACAAGCAACATTATGACAAAGAGGGGCAAAATGTAGACACCTAAAAATGACCTAGGCACAAGCTTCATTTTACCACTTTCATCCTAGCATAATTAATACACAATTATGTCCTTGGTCCACGATCGACTATTGATTAAATAATTTATAATTATTTAATTAATTCATGTCTTTGTATTCTTCATGATTATTAAATAAATAAATTTTATTTATTTATTAAATACGTCATTAATTGTCTAAGTCTTCCCTTAATTAAATAAATTTCTTAATTTATTTAATTACTTTCTATACACTTTATTCTTTCTGATTATTAAATAAATAAGTTTTTATTTATTTATTTAATATGTCACTATTGTCATAATTAAATGAAATAATTAATTAATTTAATTATTAGTCTTATTTGCTAAATTAAATAATTAAATTTAATTATTTAATTGCCAAATTGGATATTCTTCTCATTTTAAATAAACTAAAATATTTAAAATGTCATCTCTTCTTAACTACAAGCTCATTTTGGTAAATAATTTGAAAACTGATTATTTACTATTTCTCAAAGTTCACATTTAGAATTAATTTAATTCCAAATCGGTAACTTTCCTCCAAGAGTCAAGTGATCAGGCAAGTTCTTCACCCTTCCAAAATTGATCTTCAGTCTGGTCTTTATCTTTTTCATTTTTGAATATCTTTATTTTCGAAAATGTTTCTTCATTTATTCTCCACCGTCGATCCAATTATCTGAGATATTATCTTGACCATTCGATTAATGAATTTTCCCTAACCCTAATTAGGGATTCTCAGATTTAATCCAGACCTTTCATTCTAGGCCTTTCTTATAATTCAGTCTCACCCATCCATTCAAAATGACATTTTCTATAAAATGTCATTTTCCTCTCACTTTTGGATGACTCGCTGACATTTTAAAGATGCATAGACACATTACATTTTAGGCATTTGCACACATAGATTTCATAGCAATTTCAATACTTATTATCTTTATTTGATCAAGTTTTAGCATTATTAGGCATAGATATTGGCAATCATAGTCATTGGCATAGGCATTTAGACATTGCATAAATCCTTCAAAGCTTGGTGTAGGGCGTAGGCATTTGCAGATTTGCTCGAACGACGGATCTAAGGGAAAAGTATTATCCAGCAAGCAAGAAGGTATTACAAAAGTGAATCATGGAGGTCTCGGCGGTTTATAGGTATAATCATTCTTTCATTTGCTTCCATTGTGTTTTGTAATATCTTTAGTTTTCATTATCTTTATTGATTTACTGCTAACACTCCTAACGTAAAACCTAAAAGAGATCCATAGTTACACCTTCCTTAGCCAATATAGTGAAATCACCAAAACACAAAGTACTAGGCATAAAATCCTGCTTCCCAAAAGAATTTAAATGCATCACACTATAGTAATCCATTTGTCTGACAATTTCCAAATATGCAATCCTATTTGGAACTGTCCTTGGTAGAATGAGAGGAGAATCTTCAAATCCATATACTCTGATTACTATAGCTCCCTCCAAACAATACCAGTCTCCCCAGTTATGATCAATAGGCCCATTGAAGTCTTTAGGCTGAAGGAATCTTTTAATCGCATCAGTCAGTGAATAGTTACAAGGATAATCATACAATTTATACAATGTCTTTACAAAATACTCTTCAAAATGAATGAAACTAGAACTAGCAAACCTACTGTCCCAAATGGCAGTCCACATATGAACAGGCAATGCTTCACCCTCCTTGCCAATTTGAGAAATTCTCATTTCTGGAGGCCATACCCCTAGCTCCTATATGAAATATAGCACTAAGTGCATCAACAATGAATAGTTTCTGAGATGAACAATAGAAGCTCCACCTTTTATAGCCATCAATTCTAAATCAAGCTCCTTAGAAATATATGAAGCATAATCAAATGGCATGGAATTGTGATATTGAATATTTGCTGTGATAACCATTGGCATCATTGACATGAATTCAAGGGCATCCATCCCTAATACCTAACACACTGAAAAATATATATACTTCATATAAGGTTCAAACAAATCTACATGATAGGAAGGCCCCTCACTATCTTCTATAGGTTCTGGCTTGTTACCCTATTTATCCCTATGAATTGGTAACTTTCAACCCTTGTAACTTGTATCCATTCTTGAAAATTCCTTTTGCAACTCCTCATAATTAATTTTCTCATTGCAAAACCCTTCTAGTTTGAAAACCTCACCAATTGCTTCTTTTGACACATGTATCTATGTTTTTCTAGAAGGATCACATATAGCTTTATGCTTTGGATCATAATGATCTGCAAGCAATTTTACCAATTCAGCATTAACGAATACATTAGGGAACACCAATTTCCCTACATTCAACTTCCATGGATTACAAACTGGCTCAAAACGGTTCCTCCTATGGTAGTGAAAATTGAAAAGCTCATACCCTCTTACAGCAGTCCAGACATCACCTATGAACTTGCATTTATCATCCAGCTTATCAATTTCTACCCTAAGCTGTGCAGACCTTCTATCTTTAGGCCCAAAACCAGGTAGTTGATCAATGAGGTCTTGGTTCAACTTTCATTGAATTCCTTCATGCTCTGTATCAGTCTTTTGTTTCTTTCCCTTCGACTGACTACCTTCACCAACCTTTCTATCCTTACCCTTTCCAGAACCAGAAGACTCCATTTTCAAGCTTACAGAATTAAAATGTGAAAAACAAAGAAGCAGTTACTTATAGTATTTTGCTCAAGCTCCTCAGATTGAAAAAATGTCTCTGTTCTCTATTTTGCATGCTAATTCACCAACAATCAATTTAGAAATGAGGAATTGATTAAAACATTATTGTCATTACTATTTTATCCCATCGTGCCATTAATGAAGCATGAATGAGGCCTCCTTTGAAATTGGTATTGTCGCATCAAATGTCCTTTTGATAAGAAAATTTGAAATCTGGGGCAAAATCCCCTTTCAATGTTTATTTCACCATTCGCCATGACATTCTATAGTCATACCGACACCTGGAATCAACTTTATAACTACTGCTTATGTTTTTCATGTCACTGTAACAATTCCAAGTCAGGGAGATGTCACATAGACTTCATGGTGCCATACCGATATGTATTTTTTAAGGCATTTTCCAATCGGTGAGACATTAATGTTCTCACACCAACTGAAATCCTTTATCTTTATGTTCTTCGTTGTAACCTACAAATTTCAGGGAGACCTCTCACAGACTTCATCCTTTTTCATCGAAAGTCTTCATTTACCTTGGGTTTCCAAGACAAATTTGTACTCTTGCCGATGGAATCTTCATTTCACCCACTTCACTGTGACTTTCAAAGTCAGGGAGATGTTATGTAGATATCTTTGCATCTTATCGATATGTACTCTTCAATGTATTTTCCATTCACTAAGAAAAAATCACCCTTTCACCGATGAATTCTCATTTCAGTGTGTCCACCAAGTTTCTCACCGAAGAAATAAACCCAATCAATGAAACAATACTTTTGGCAAGATAATGAACCTTCGGGAAGACTCATATCGATAACAAATGTCTTACTAAAATCACTTCTCTAGATTGCTCCTATCGGCAAGACTCACCCCAAAGTATTCTGTCGGTTATATCTTTTAAACCTTGGTGAAGCTAATACCAAAAACTTCATTTCCTAGCGATGCACATCTCTATTAGCATAACTTTTGAGTCGGAAAGACTCTATAACTTCTCACGGATAGCTTTTGAATACCCTTGAACTTGGTTCAGCCAAACAATAGCCACTTCACTAAGACCTTCCCTGATGCTCAGAAGTCTTACTAAGACATTTGTTTGCAAGTCAGTTGGTAAGACAAAAAGATTCCGTTATGAATTCATACCAATACCAATCAGTCTAGCTAAAAAAAACCCTTTGTGCATTAGTTGATGTGACATGTTGTATTCACACTGACATTACACTGATACCCCAATATATGCCGATATATATTCTTTTATAAATGCCTGTCAGCAAGAAAAAATACTTCGTCGAGACATTGTCCTGAACACCTTTAGCTTGACCAGTATACTCCCCCATGCACCGGTCAGTGAAACACAACGTATTCACTATGACTTCACTCCAACAATGACTCCCCTTCTTCGAAATGATTCCTTTTGTCGCCGAAACAAGAAAATTGTCCTGTTGATAGTTTGCAACAAACATACATTAGTGAAAAAACCAGGTTGAGGAGACTTTTACTATGTCTTGCCGAATCGGGTTTTTTAATGAAAAATGAAGGACTTAATGGATTCAATGGATTTGATGACAAAAAATAAGCAAAAAAATACAAAGAGGTACTTTCATGCTTATGATGAGGACTCAATGCTGGAATTCATGAATGCAATAGACTATAAAAATTCAAAATTTTATAGTTCTAATAGGTGTCTTTGGGCAGGATGTTATCTATGAGGTTTACCCTCAATTGAACTTGGGAAGCTCGAGCTATAGGAGGGTGAATGATGCATTTACCATGCATATCACTAGATTTCTTCAAGGTGCAGAACATATGAGAACTTCAAATCAAGCTAAGGAGCTCATCAAGAAATCTGGTGCTTGGTCCATTTAGTTCCCAACCTTCTCATACATCTAGATTGATGGCTATCAAAGGGCTCCATACCTGCTTCCAAGATATCCCACGGATCATATCTTACTTTTGGAAGTCACTAGACAAAAATGTGACTTTGATGCTATTGTTAAGAGGGACAAGCATAAGACTAGTTTCAGTGGACATTTCCCTTTGAGGATAGGCACTAGAGAGGCATGCCTTTCCATTATTTCAGCTTAGGCTTCAGAAGAGGAGATGAGTACTCTTAGTTTTTCTTTCCATTCCAAGAGGTCCAGATTTGACATAACAGGTGAAGCACAAAATAAGGCCAGTTGAGAATATAGCCATAAGGTTAATCTAGAAGATTACTAGGCCAACTGCAGTGATGAATATGAGGTTAGAAAGAAGAAGTTTTCTTGGCTTCCAGTTGAATCAGTCCAATTGTTTAATGTAAAGGTAGTTCCTAACCAACTTTAAGATGATGGGGACATGATTCAAGGCCATGCTTACAAGGTAGTTAAGGATGGGCCAATTGGTGATGTGGATTGGCTAGAAGAAGAAAAGACAAAATTAGGACAGATAATGGATCCAGTCACCAAGTATACCAAGATGTGGCTAAAGCATAAAATATGAGAGTTGGAAAATGAAGGTGTACAGTGCACCTATGATCTAATGGGAGATTTGAACCCTCACTCCACTTCTGAGGAATCAAATGAGCAAGATCCTAAGGGTAAAGGTAAGGTGGGTTCTCCTTTAAAAATCAAGATTAAGGGTGTTCAAGCGGAGGAAGCCCAAGAAACAGAAAAATAGAGAAAGTTGATTGCTAAGAAAAGGGGGCATACATCAAGGACTAAGAAGTATGGAAAGGAGGAAACTGAAAAGAAAAATCCTGAGGTTGGTGCTCCTGTGGCTAAAAGGAGAAGAATCATAATATTTTCACAAAAGGAAGGTTCTAAGGATGAGGAAGAAGTTGCTCCACCTATGGTGAATGTAGAAAGTTCAAGATAAAAGACACAGGTGTATACAAGGAAGTCAAGGACTCCTCCTAAATATAATGTACTAAAAGTAGATTCTACTCCAGCTACTTCTCATGAAGAATAGCATGATGATGTCCCTGAAGCTCTAAACAAAGACCTAGGTGAATCTAAGAAGGCTAAGGATCATAAAGACCCAGAAGGAGAAGAATTTCATGAGGATGAGCTTTACAATGCTGAGGTAGAAGTAGAGACAGTAATGCAGTCTCCCTTGATCACATATGAAGAGTCACCTATTATAACTGAAGGGTTCAAATCTCCTCATAGAGAGGAAGTATCAGAAAAGGTTCTGTCACTAATGCACAAAGAGGAGCATGCTGAAGAAAAGGAAGACAAGGAAGATGAAACTCTTGAAGAGCAGGGTTTGAATAAAGAAGCACATAAAGACCAGAAGGAGGAAGTAGGATAGAGTAAAGTACAATTGGAGTCCACTATTCTAGATTGGTTGGAAAAGGAAATAAAGAGAAAGTAAGTTGTTGTGGAGGATACCCCACCCAATTGGGATGAGTTTTTGGCTAAGATTGGAAAAGATAAAGGAAAAAAGAAGGCCAAGGTCATTTCAAAGATTGAAAGGGATGAAGTAAGTAATAGGGTGGTCAACATTGCAACTCCTGCTCTAGATAAGAATAGAGATGAGGTAACTGCAAAAGATTACAACCTGTAGACTATCAATTTAGGCCCCACTTCCACTAAGAAATACATTGAAGATTATCAGGGTTCTAGTGTAGTAATCCTGGGTAGATTGAGAAAAGAAATAAAGACTAAACAGGAGATGAAGAAGGAGATCGAAGGACTCAAGAAATGTTTGGAGGATATGATGAAACCCTTACAATTCATTAGTTCTTCATCATCTGCTACAAATATCCTACCCTAGGAGACTAACACTGAGTTGGAAAGGATGAAAGCTTCCACTCTTGCTACTACAAATTGGTTACAAGGGGTGCAGTCCAAAGGAAATGAAGCTATCCAGGGAATTATCTCAACTAGAAAATATGTTATGAGTGAAATAGATTGGTTGAAGGATTTGTTAGCTCAAGATAAGGAAGATACATACCTTTTATTGTAGAAAACTAAAAACATCATGGAGTATACTAGGGATAAGATTGTAAGTGATGGAATTCTCCCTTCCTCCAAAGCTGTCGAACCTTGGGAGTGGTTTGAGGCGTTGCAAATTAAGCAAAAGGTTTTGAGGATCTACAAGAAGAGGAGGAAAATTGAGAATACCCTAACTGATGTTTATAATGGATGCATTGCTTTCTTTGAGATAATGATAGGGAGAAGGAAAATTGCACCTAAATATTTGAGTTTAGAGTAGTTGAGAAAGTGGTGGTAGGATGTTTATGCTCTAGTAAGTGATGATCCTATTACTGAAAACCAATTAGATGATGTAGCCACCTACATTGTTGTTATTGATAAATATCTAACATATAAGGTTGAGTGGGATAAATCAATGAAACAATCAAGGGAAGATATTACATCAATTGAGAGACAACTTAAAGTTTTTACTTTACCAATTGTCGCTGACTTGGATAAGGTTCTTTTGAAGGTGCATGCAATGTTGGATTGAAATAAAGACAAAGGGGAAGATAGTTAATGCTGGGCTACATCGAGATTTGTGCTTCCCTATTATTTTCCATGCATTGGTTTGAGCTGCATTGGAGATCCCAGGCCGACCTGAATGAATTTCATGCATTTAATGCATATTTTATTTTATTTTGAATTTCTCTTGGCTAACTTGTTTTGTGGCTAAATATTATTGTAAAACCTAGCTAGGACAACATGTTTCGGGCTTTTCTATAAATATGGCATTTTTCCTCATTTGTAAGGGCTAGATATAGACATAGACAAATAGAGAGATAGCTAGTATAGAAATGAATTAAGTAGAGCAAGAGTTAGAAAGTAGTTGTTCTCAAGCAAATATTGTAATAGAAAGCTAGAATTGTTGCTACAATGGATAATTTGTTGCAAGTAATGACATTGTGATTTGGTGCCATACTTGTATTCTTCTTATCTTGCATGGTTCTTGTTATTATATCATTAGAATTTCTTTTAGGGATATTGATATTTGGATATTTAGGATTAGATTTGATTTAATGATGTTTATGGTTTAATATTTGAAGTGTTGTAGCAATCCCCGGTCCATACTTTTGGTAACCAACTGATTGTTAGTTCATTTGGAAAGTTAGCATGGACTTTTATATTCATTGTGCTTAGTTCAATTGTGAGGGTTTATTCATTTCAATTGCAATAGGTTTGTTTGAATCAATGTTCATGATCTAAAACTCTTTAACACCTTAGAAGATTACACTATTTCTATAAGATTGCAGATCCATCTGGGTCAAGTAGAAATCATGTTTTGAGGGATTGGTCAATTTTGAGTGTTTGTCATTGGCATTGTTAATCTTAGGAGTAGTTTTAAATATAGAAACCTCTTTGAAACCCTTTTTTTTTAATTTCATTTATCATTGGTTTAGATTTAGGATTGAAGTATCATCATATTGCTAGATTCGATAAATTTAAGATTTAGTATTTTTCTTGTAGTAAGGTCCCATTGTGATTACCATCATTTTCAAATTTATCACTAAGTTGTTTATCCATTATCAAGACCTGACTTTAGAGACCTTGGGGTTATATCTTAAGGCTTGCTGCTATAGATTTATCTTTCAAGAGAGATAGGATATTATATTCTATCTGAGTTGTTGTGCATAAAATATCATCAACAGATTGGCACTAGAAGGAGGGCCTGAATATGCAAGCTAGATTGATTCTTGAACACCATCTCTCCTGAAAGATTCAGAAGAAGAATGAGATCTACTCTAGGAGAGGAGGAATTTCAAGAACTAGCAATCCCTACTAGGTCAAGAAGGACCAACAGAAGGGGAGAATCATCATCCACCCAACCATCTCCATCATCTCCATCATCTCCATCTTCATCAGGTTCATCTTCATCTAAGTTTGAGGAAATTCCCATTCCACAACCTCAGCCAGTCATAAATTAGCCATTACCACCCCCCCTCCACTAATGGCTTTCCTAGCTAATAACCCATCTCCATTGAGCTTCACCAATTACAATGTCAAGCCCAAGAACCCTGAACACTTTTGTTCAAAGTTCCATGTTATTGATCCCAATAGAACTACTGAGGAACACATCAGGATCTTTTAGACTGGCCTTAAGGATAGAGGAATCAATCATGAGGATGTAGCATGTAGACTCTTTCCTTATTCATTCGGTGAGGATGCATTCTATTGGTGCAATCATTTACCTACTAGGTCTCTCCAAAATTGGACTGAGCCAGAAACTGTATTCTTGTAGAAGTTTAGAATCCCCATTAGTCCCAATGAGCTCTATATTTAGTTCACTAATGTTAAGAGAGAAGTCCATGAGCCCATAGGATCCTTTAATAACCAATTTCATTGTGCCTATACCTGACTACAAGCTCCCTATGCTGTTGATGAAGCCACTGCTTTAGAAGCCTATTATGAGGGACTTTCCAGTTTGATAAGTACCTTTATGAAGTGGAGGAAGAATCCTCCTGATAATCTACTTGATGCATATGCTGAGGCTGTGAAGGTTAGTGCTTCTTTAAGACAACATTTGTCTGGGCCTTTACTATCATTAGGACCCGTTGCTCACCATAGACATGTCCCAACTCTCAACTAGGCTCTTGCTAACCACGCTCGTATCATGAATCCAATACCTTAGTTGCCTCTGGTCCCTCACCCAAGACCTCTTGTGAGACAAGTTTCACCCACAATCAGCTATCCCCAACAAAATGTGAACCAACCTCTGCATCCACAACCTTAGACTAGTTTTCCCACGTATCTGCAGAATTCTGAAGTTTTGAACCAATCACTGAATGCCAATGCTATAGTAGGATATCCTTAGAACAATGCCAATCAGCTTCCATACAACAATCCTGGCAAGGAGAGACTGGATGAATTTTTTGAACAAGTGAAGAAGCTAAATATGGAGGTGACTTACTTGAGGAACCGGAATAGTTAGTTGCAAGCTGCACAGAGAAATATGCAGTCCAATCTGAACAGAAAAATCAACAAGGACAATACTTTGATAGAGGGCAACATCCTAAAAGAGGATATAACAACAAAAGAGGATATAATAATGACAGAGGGTATAATAATTATAGAGGAAAAAATTATGATAAGGGACAATCTTCAGGCCAGAACTTTGATAGAGGGCAAGGTGGAGGACAAGGGTTCGACAGGAGACAACCACCAAGATAGAACAAGACTTCGAACATGAGGCCAAACAATGAGGGAGTCCCCACCCCATTGGATCAACCAGTCAATTAGCTAGTTAAATAAGAGAAACCTCCTAATGGTGTATATCTAGTTGAGGCTGCTTTATCAAGATGGTGTAGGCTCCATAAAATGAGTCAACATTCTGAGTTAGATTGTCAAGAGTTCCAAATGGCAGCTTCAATTTTTCAGTATGAAGTGGATAATAATGCAGGTAGTCAAAAAATGGTGCCTTCTACTCCTTATGATTCATCAGTGTTGGTACTGAATCATGCTCCTTTTCCACAAAGTAAGGAGAATGTACCTGAAGAGGAATTTGACCAGTTGAAAGAAGAGGTAGACCAAGTGTGCAATGGGGATGAAATTACATAGTTATTTGATGAGAATCCAGTGAATGACAATGGCCCCAGGGATGAAGAAGAGTCTTATGTTGAGGAAGTATAGACTTTTCAGAGACCTGTCAAGAAGTATGACTTGAGGGAATTTCCACACAGACGTCCACAGGTTGGAGGCCCCTTCACTACTTCCATTCCACTGAACAACTTCACTACACCTCCAAATCCTAATGCCAACAATAATCCATCACTTCCTCAGGTGTCTAAACAATATTTATCTCAGGATCAAGGACATACTAACATGCCAAAAGAGAGAGGTGTTGATGCAAATAAGGAAAAGGTGATGGAATACCCAAAAGAGACCCCTGCTAATCTGAGTGAGGAACAATTGTCCATGTATGTTGTTGAAGAACTTAGAAAATTAAAGGTAAGTCTATCTGCATTTGAGTTATTGAGAGTCCCAACCATTAGAAATGCAATACTTCTAGGATCTTATAATGCAAATTCCATGTCAGAAGATAGATTAGTTAGTGAAAGTGTCAATAAAGCATCTAGTTCTCAATTGGTAGGAAGGAAAAATTAGACTCATAATCAAGTCCATGTGCCTCCTAGAGATAAGGGAAAGGAGAAGGACAAAACTCAAGTTGCTCAAGTAGATACTCCCTTAACTCCATTTCAAGGGAAGACAGACACACCTCCATTCCTAGTTTTTGTTTGTATATTTGGTAAGAGTTTGTGTAATTGTTTGCTGGATTCTAGTGCTTCCACCAATGTTATGCTTTTTGGTTTCCATAGAGCTATGGGTATTACTCCTATTGATTCCCAAAGAAAGTTACACAATTGGATAGGACTGAATTCAATGTTGTAGGTGAGTGAAATATGATTCATATGTAGATCACTTCTGATCCTAGAATTTAGTAGGTTATTAATATTTAGATGGCTAATATACCTGATGCTTATGGCATAATCTTGGAAAGAGACTTTACTAGGGCCTTGAATGGATATGTCTTGACTGATCACTCTCACATGTGGCTTCCCTGGAAGGGAGTTCCAAACTAGATTAGAATTGAAAGAGAACCCAAAATGAGATACCTGATCACAGAATATCAAAATACCTCCAATGAAATTATGATATCAGAAGTAAGTAAGGGTAATTATGTGCTTGCAGCCCCTTTTGAGGAGTTAGATGTCGAGGAAGTCCTCATGTTGCATATAATGTCTGTTGATCTCATAGAAAAATCTAGTGGTATTGAGGCTTTAGTGGAACTAGTTGAAAATAATGAGGATCCTGAAGATAGTCAGCTGGGTTTGCTAGATAATTTTCAAGAATTCATTCAAAAGTGCATTGAAGATCAGGTTTAGTTTGGTAAAGGAATGAATTTTGGAGAACTACTCCTACCCAATTGGTGCAAGGTGCATAATGCCTCCCATTCAGAATTGGACTGTTGCTTGTGCCAAGCTATAGTGGAACAAATACATAAATGTATCAACCCCACTCCAATAGCCAAAATTAATATTCAAAATGTCCAAGAGGATCCCAAAGGAAAAAGAGTGATGCTTTCTAAAGAACCATCCAGCAGCAATAGTGCAAGTGATATAACAAGGAAGTTTGTAGTTGCTGGTTGTTGGACTCTAAGATTTGATGGATCCAAATCAAAGCAAGGAGTTGGGACAGGTTTTGAGCTAATCAATGCAAGGGGTAAGACTTTCTTTGCTACTCATAGACTTCAATTTCATTGCATGAATAATGTAGTAGAATATGAGGCTTTGGTTCATGGGTTGTTAATGGCATTAAAGAAAAAGGTTAAGATCTTGCAAGTTTTTGGGGATTCTGAGCTAGTGGTCAAGCAAGTTAGGAGACAATACTCTTGTCATGATAGAAGAATGACCAATTGTAGACATAGAGTATGGGATCTTATTGAAGGATTTGATGCCTTCAACATTCAATTGATTCCACGATGTAAAAACCAGACAACTAACTTCCTTGCCCAGGAAGCTAGTACATTGTAACCTCTGTCTCTTTCTGGATTAAAGAAGTTTATAGTGGAACTGACCCCAGTACCTTTAGTACCTAACAATGTCACCAAATTCTAGGTATTTGAAGATGACAAGCATATTCTAGATTTTATTACAAGTTTAGATGTCTTTGCTTCTCAAATGATTGATGAAACTGAACTCCAAGAAGTAGAGATGGATTTGGAAGGAGTAATTAATCTGAAGACCAATACTATTCCCAGAGGAATCATGCAATTAGAAAGGATCTTTGATTTGGACAAGGTCAAGGATTAGGAAGAGGATGCCAAGAGGGAGTCCATTAGTGGACAATGTGAAAAGTATAATATGGGAACTCACTATGATGCCAAGAATGTCTTCATTGGAAAAGTGTGCACTCTAGAAGAAAGGAAAGGAATAATTGATGCATTACATAGATATCCAGATGTGATATCCTGGAGTTATGAAGACTTAAAGACCTATGACACATCGATCATAACTCATACTATCCCTCTCAATCTAGGAGTAAAACCTTTTAGACAGAGGAAAAGGTTGATTAATGCCTTACTAGAACCCATAATATAGAAGGAAGTGCATAAGCTACTATCTACTAGAATCATATTTCCAGTAAGACATTCAACTTAGGTTGCAAGCCTAGTTCCAATGCGAAAGAAAAATGGTGAAATTAGGCTGTGTAGATTTCAGGAACCTAAATAGACCATCAGAAAAGGATAATTATCTAGTACCCTCATTGGATGAAGTGCTCTAGATTGTCAATGGATCTCAGATGATGTATTTCTTGGATGGTTATTTAGAATACAATCAAGTTATGGTGCAATATGAGGACAGACATAAGACTGCTTTCACCACCAAGTGGGACACTTTTTCCTATAGGAGGATTCCATTTGGCTTGATTAATGTTGGAGTGACGTTCCAAAGAGCCATGGACATTGCCTTTAAAGACATAATTGGTAAGTGTATAATCATTTATATGGATGATCTGGCAATATTTTCCAAGAAGAGAGGTGATCATATCACAAATTTGTGCAAGGTTTTTCAAAAATGCAGAGAGTTTGGTATATCTCTCAATCCAAAGAAATGCATCTTTGGAGTTACGAAGGGTAAATTGCTGGGGCATGTTCTCTCTAAGAAAGGAATTTCCATTGATCCATAATGAGTGGAAGCTATACTCAAGATCCCACCTCTTTCTAGCAAGAAAGAAATGAAATAATTCTTTGGAAAGATCAACTTTGTGAGGAAATTCATCACTGGATTCGCAGAAATAGTTAAGCCACTGAATGCAATGTTGAAGCAGGAGGCCAAAGTTGAATGGAATGTAGAAGAAAAGGAAGCATTTGTAGAGATAAAAAGGGCTATTGTTGAATCTCCTACTTTGGTGAGTCCAGATTATGCTAAACCATTTTATATATATTTGCTTGTTTCTAATCACTCCTATGTTGCTATGTTAACTCAAAAATTTGATCAAGGCAATAAACATCCCATAAAATTCATGAGTGCACCATTGAAGGATGTAGAGCTAAGATACCCAAGTGTGGAAAATCAGGCTTATGTCTTAGTTAGAGCTATAAAGAAATTTAGACACTATATCCTTAGAAACAAGTTTTTTGCTATAGTTCCTAACCCTCCAGTCAAGTTGTTGCTGATGCAGAATGAGCTAGGAGAGTGCAAAGCTAAGTGGGTCACTATGTTACAAGAGTATGACATTGAGATTCAACCCATGAAGCTGGTAAGAGGACAAGGACTTACAAAGACAATGGCATAAATAGGCCCTAATCTTACAGCTCAGCATTACAATCTTGAGGATGTCTCTCCTGGTGAATGGTATGATGATATTGTTCACTATCTCCTAACTCAAAGATGCCCTAATCATCTGAATGCAGTACAAAGAAGGGAACTGTGCTTAAAGAGTGACAGTTTCATGCTAAAGGGAGTTGTTCTATATAAGAAAAATCATGATTGAATTTATTTAAGGTGCCTAGGAAAGGCAGAATCTAAAAGAGTAATGTTGGAATTCCATGATAGATATGGTATAGGCCATGGATCAGCACCTTCTACAGTGAACTAGATTCTGAGAGCTGGTTACTATTGCCCTACATTGTTCAAGGACACACACAACCATGTCAGAACTTCTCATGTGTGTCAAACTGCAACAACCAGAGAGAAGTATGAAGCACTCCCACTCCAAGTATTTGAGGTAAAACCTTTCGCACAGTGGGGGATGGACTTCGTAGGTCCCATCAATCTTCCTTCCTCTGCAGGTCACATGTATATCCTTATTGTCACTAATTATTTTACAAGATGGATTGAGCCCTTACTTGCAAGAAATGTACTTCTGAGGTGGTAATTAATTTCGTCAAATCAGGTATTATGAATTGTTTTGGATGTCCTATGTCTTTGGTTTGTGATAATGGTCCTGCATTTGCATCATTGAATTTTTCTAATTGGGCCTTTGATCATGGGATTATAGTTAAGTTTGCATCCAATTATTACCCTCAGGGTAATGGTTTGGCTGAATCTTCCAACAAAAATATCTTGACTGTTATTCATAAATTGTTAGAAATAAATCTGAAGGATTGGCACACCCAAATCATATTTGCTCTCTGGGCAAATCATACAAGACATAAGACTTCCATAGGAATATCCCCTTACCACCTGGTTTATGGGTTAGAGCTTGTGTTTCCTTTTCAGTTAAAAATTGCCACCTTATAGTTCATTAATGAATATTATGATGAGGGAGATAAACATGAGGCCAGACTTGTTGAATTGTTACACCTTGAGGAAAAAAGAGAAGAAGCCCTATAAAACTTTGCTAAAAATCAAGGGGTAGTCAAAAGGTGGTTTGATAAAAGAGCCAAGGTAAAAGCTTTTAGGATTTCTTACTTAGTTCTTTACTAGGATAAAGCCCACAACTATAAGGGGGAGCATGGAAAATTTGACAAACTTTGGATTGGCCCTTACCAAATTTCAGAAATCCTAGGAGATAATGCTTTCTATTTGAAAAATCTCACTAGAGAGGATATCCCACTACCTGTCAATGGGCAGTGTTTGAAGCATTATTTCCAGTCTTGAGCTGTTTTCAGCTCTTTTCCTGTATATAGCTAGATTAGGTTTCATGACGTTTTGTTTCTTTGCTTTGCTTTGGTTAGGGTAGGTTTCCCTTTCTACTTTGCTTTTTTTTATTTTTTGTTAGTGTAGGTTTTATTTTGCTTTGGTTTGTTTTTCTTTCTCTGCTCTTGCTTTAGAAGTTTTCTTGTTTCCTTCTGGGTGTGTTGCACCTGCATGGAAAATATATCATTATCCGAGACTGTTCTAAGTATTTTATTGGTGGACTTTAGTCTTATGTCTCGAAAGGATGGTTGAAGTCTTTGTTATTGCCAAATAGTCTAAATGTTTGATTTATAGAAGATGGCTCATTGGTTTTGATTTGAATTTGAAGTATTCTAAAATCTTATATCTTTCACACATCTTAAGAATCTTGATGTTACTGTAGGATCCTTGTAAAGTTTGTCAGGTGAAAAATCCTATTTCTACTTCAGCACCACTGTGGTTCTCAACCCTGAGTGTGAACTTCATTGTTCATAGGTTGAAATGAAAAAGTGACATAAAAAAGAATATCAAAAGAAAGAAAAGTGAAATATTGAAAATCAAAAGAATGAATTCAACTTATCAAGAGTATTTGAATATCTCTATTGGGGCAATAGACACCTGATTGGCAATAGAGCTATGTTCGAGAGAGTCACAATGATAACCTCATTGGGGCTATAGATGCCTGACTGGAAGCGACGCTCTATCCAAGTTGCTTTTGAAGTTAGAATTTTTACGTAGCCTGTTCGATTGAACTTGGTTTCTGCAGTAGCTCAAGGAGGGAAATGAACTGATATGCACACACTTGGATTTTCAGTTTATGGAAGGTTCGGTCTACCCTTTGATTATGATTCTTTAATTTTTGCATTTTGATTTGTTTTTCTGATAGTGAGACTAAAACCAGAGATTTTGGGTTCTCAATTCCTATCCATCATCAAATGCTCTGGAGCATTTCCCAATAGAGTCACCATTTGTTGTGCAATTTTTGCACACATGCCCCACTGAAAGTAGGGACCCTCTTTCGCTTTGTTTTTTGGTGTCTTGGCCTTTTGATTTTGAGGATTTATCTTACTATGGCATGTGTTTAAAAGTTCATTTTGATTGCTTAAGTGATTCCACTAAGTTATTCATTCAAAATCTTAAGTTCTAGGTGAATTTTGGGTTTTTACCCTGGTTCAGGATTTTCCACCCCGTGCGGTTTTTCTGAGATCCTGCTCAAATTTTGGCTGAATGCTATGGTTTAGGAATTTTCATTGTTCATGGAATTCCATGTGGGCCAGATTTTTCTGAATTCCTTCCTGTCATTGGGTTCCTGGATTTTCCTGGCTATCTTGTCGATGAAATTAATGTCATTTGTACTATTTGTAGGGGATGCATTTAACCAATCTTTGAGGACTTTTGTGCCATTATGATTTGTTGTCTATGTTCAATTGAGCTGAGGAGTGCATTCTTTTGGTGTTAGAATTGATTTGAGGCATTTGATTTGCAAATTATTCGATTTGGTGAAGATTTGTTTGTAATTTTCATTGCTATTCTTTGTTGAGCATTGATAAGCTGATATTTGTTGTCACAATCCATTTTTACTTCGTCAAATGGTATGTATACGATTCTTTGCTTTTGATTGATGGAAGTTACCATTGATTTGACGTTTTGGTTTTGTTTGGAGTTCAAATTTTTGTGGTTTTGAGAGTTTAATGCTAGGGTTGCAAAATATTGTTTGATTTATGGTCTCCCAAGTAGTTTATGAGGTTGTTCATTTTCACTCATTATGAGATAACTTGCTTGTGAGCCGTGAATACCCTAGTAAGGATTTAGCACTTGAAATTATTGAATCTTGAGCTTACGAGTTTTTCAATGGTGGATTTGTGGGGTTTGATACTTAGGGAATCACCATTTAACTTTAGTCTACTTTTGAATTGGCAGAGAATTCTAAGAAAATTTATAGAAGCTCCATATCAAACTCATCGCAGGCCTAGATTCTTGAAATTTATGATCGATCCATTAATCTAGGTGAAATTTTGATTTAGTGACGACGTTCGGGTTTTTCACTCATCTCAGGATTTTCTGGCTTTGGCAAATTATCCCAATTTTCCTTGTCTCCTCCATTTCCCCAAAATCTGCTATTTTTTAGAGATTCATCTTCTTCGTGGATTTCCTTTGACTCTGGATTTCCCAAAATTTTGTGTTCCCTATTTTTTTTGAAATTTGTAGAATGTCTCTTCCTTCGCGGAAATCCGTCCCATGCGGATTTTCCTAGAATCTAGTGGAAAGTGAATGAATTCCAAATAGCATGATGTGTTAGTGAATGATGGTGCATTTTATAATTAATTTATGATATTTTGAGATCTCACATATTGTTTCTTGATTAATGATGATTAGATTGAGTTGCTAGTAGGTGTTTTCATGTTTATTCCACTGGAATCAGTCTAGCCCAAAATTCTCTAAAATTCCTCCCTAGCTTGGATTCTACAGATGGTCCTAAAACCCAAAGTTTAATATGATCATTTTATTTGAGGTTTAATGACACCTTGCTTATATGGGATTCATTTTAATGATGATTTTTGATTGATTAATATTGGTTTTATGTGGTTTTTACTATGGTTCCCTTTATTGAGTGTAGGCTGAATCTAGCAAGGTAGTAACTGGAAAGGCTAAGGGTGACATGGAGGGATCCTTTCTATTTGAGGCATAAAGGATTAAGATGGATATCAAGAGAAAAATACTAGAGAGCAAGATCACTTCTATCTAGTCAAAAGTAACAGATACCAATGTTGGACTATGGTACTATGAGGAGTTCAAAGGTAGAATGACAGTGCAGGATCTTCCTTTGGTGGCTACAAGAATGTTGGAATCAAGATTGGCACACGTAGCTGGTTTTCCCTCTATAGTGGAATGTTACGAGTTGGTTCTTGAGTGCGCTAGACATTATGATAGTGATACATAGAGAATAATTGGTCCCCAAGGGAGGATTGTGGCAAATCTGAACCATGTCTCCATAGCCCAAACTATTGACATTCCAAATAGATCTCATGTGGTCACTTTTAACATGGAGGCAGCTAAGATGTATTATGAAGAGGAGACTGTTAAATCATAGTAGCTTATCAATTCCTGGCTGGAGAAGCCCAAGTCTCATTATTCTAAACTACCTAAATAGCTATTTAGAGCCAAATTCAGGGAGTATTATGATGACATCACTCTTCTTAGTAGGGTGGTTGGATTAAAGAATGCAGGTATGTTTGAGAATTGGATGTGCCATTTTATTGTGAGGATGGAATGGGAAAATATTAACTATCATTGGGCAGGTGTCATAAGTAGAGTGATTCATGAGTAATTGTCCAATGTGCTGCAAACAAAGACCTTCACAATGACCTCGTACTTAGTCTATGCACTTGCAAGATTTCATCCATACAAGGAATTAAGTACCAAGGGTGTCTTTGGGTAGGATGTTATCTATGAGGTTTATCCTCAATTGCACTTGGGAAGCTCAAGCTATAGGAGGGTGAATGATGCATTTACCATGAATATCACTAGATTGCTTCAAGGTAAAGAACATATGAGAATTTCAAATCAAGCCAAGGAGCTCATCAAGAAATATGGTGCTTGGTTCATTCAGTTCCCGACCTTCTCATACATCTAAATTGATGGTTGTCAAAGGGCTCCATACAAGCTTCCAAGATATCCCATCAATCATATATTACTTTTGGAAGTCACTAGATAGATATGTGACTTTGATGCTATTGTTAAGAAAAACAAGCAGAAGAGTGGTTTTGGTGGACACTTCCCTTTGAGGATAGGCACTAGAGAGGCATGCCCTTCCATTATTTTAGCTCAGACTTTAGAAGAGGAGATGAGTACTCTTGGTTTGTCTTTCCATTCCAAGAGGTCTAGATGTGACATAACAGGTGAAGCACAAAAGAAGGCCAGTCGAGAATATAGCCATAAGGTTAATGTGGAAGATTACTGGGCCAACTGAAGTGACAAATATGAGGTTAGAAAGAAGTTTTCTCGACTTCCAGTTGAATCAGTCCGGTTATTTAAAGTAAAGGAAGTTCTTGACCAAGTTAAAGATGATGGGGGCTAGATTCAAGGCCATGCTTATGAGGCAGTTAAGGACAGGCCACTTGGGGATGTGGATTGGCTAGAAGAAGAAAAGATAGAATTAGGCTAGATAATGGATCCAATCACCAAGTATAACAAGATGTGGCTAAAGCATAAAATATGGGAGGTGGAAAATGAAGGTGTATAGTGCACCTATGATCTAATGGGAGATTTGGACCCTCACTCCACTTATGAGGAATCAACTTAGCAAGATCCTAAGGGTAAAGGAAAGGTGGGTTCTCCTTTTAAAATCAAGATTAAGGGTGTTCAAGTGGAGGAATCCCAAGAAACAAAAAAATAGAGAAAGTTGATTGCTAAGAAAAGGGGGCATACTTCAAGGACTAAGAAGTTTGGAAAGGAGGAAACTGAAAAATAGAATTTTGAGGTTGGTGCTCCTGTGCCTTAAAGGAAAAGAATCATAATATTTTCACAAAAGGAAAGTTCTAAGGATGAGGAAGAATTTTCTCCACCTGTGGTGAATGTAGAAAGTTCAGGAGAAAAGACACAGGTGTATACAAGGAAGTCAAGGGCTCCTCCTAAAGATAATGTACCAAAAGTAGATCCTCCTCTAGCTACTTGTCATGAGGAACAACATGATGATGTACCTAAAGCTCTAAACAAAGAACTAGGTGAATTTGAGAAGGTTGAGGATCATCAATACCCAAAAGGAGAAGAATTTCATGAGGGTGAGCTTTACAATGCTGAGGCAGAAGTAGAGAAAGAAATGCAGTCTCCATTGATCAAAAATGAAGAGTCGCCTGTTAGAACTGAAGGGGTCAAATCTCCTCATAGAGAGGAAGTATCAGAAGAGTTTTTGTCACCAATGCACAAAGAGGAGCATGCTGAAGAAAAGGAAGACAAGGAAGATGAGACTCTTGAGAAGCAGGGTTTGAATAAAGAAGCACCTAAAGACCAATAGGAGGAAGTAGGACAGAGTAAAGTACAATTGGAGTCCATTGTTCCAGATTGGTTGGACAAGGAAATAAAGAGAAAGCAAGTTGTTGTGGAGGATACCCCACCCAATTTGGATGATTTGTTGGCTAAGATTGGAAAAGATAAAGGAAAAAAGAAGGCCAGGGTCATTTCAAATATTGAAAGGGATGAAGTAAGTAATAGGGTGGTCAACATTGCAACTCCTTCTCCAGTTAAGAATAGAGATGAGGTAACAACAAAATATTACAACCTGCAAACTATCAATTTAGGGCCCACTTCCATTGAGAAAGACATTGAAGATTATTAGGGTTCTAGTACAGTAATCTTGGGTAGATTGAGAAAAGAAATAAAGACTAAACATGAGATGAAGAAGGAGATTGAAGGACTCAAGAAATGTTTGGAGGATATGATAAAACCCTTACAATTCATTAGTTCTTTGTTGTCTACTACAAATATCCTACCCCAAGAGACTATCACTGAGTTGGAGAGGATGAAGGCTTCCACTCTTGCTAGTACAAATTGGTTACAAGGGGTGAGATGAAGCTATCCAGGGAATTCTATCAACTGGAAAAGATGCTATTAGGGAAATAGATTGGTTGAAGGAGGTTTTTAGCTCAAGATAAGGAAGATACAAACCTTTTATTGTAGAAAACTAAAACCATCATGGAGTATACCAGTGATAAGATTGTAAGTGATGGAATTCTCCCTTCCTCTAGAGCTGCTGAACCTTGGGAGTGGTTTGAGGCATTGTAAATTAGGTAGAAGGTTCTAAAGAAGATATACAAGAAGAGGAGGCAAATTGAGAATACCCTAACTGGTGTTTATAATGGATGCATTTCTTTCTTTGAGATAATGACAAGGAGAAGGAAGATTGCACCTAAATATTTGAGTTTAGAGCAATTGAGAAAGTGGTGGTAGGATTTTTATGCTCCAGTAAGTGATGATCCTATTACTGAACACCAATTAGATGATGCGGCCACCTACATTTTTGTTATTGATAATTATCTAACATATAAGGTTGAGTGGGATAAATTGGTGAAAAAATCAAGGGAAGATATTACATCAATTGAGAGTCAACTTAAGGTTTTTCCTTTACCACCTATGGCCTACTTGGATAAGGTGCTTTTGAAGGTGCATGAAATGTTGGATTAAAATAAAGAAAAAGGGGAAGATAGTTAATGTTGCGCTACATCAAGATTTGTGCTTTCCTATTATTTTGCATGCATTGGTCTAAGCTGCATTGGAGATCATAGGATGACCTAGATGAAGTTCATGCATTTAATGCATATTTTATTTTATTTTGAATTTCTCCTGGCCGACTTGTTTTGTGGTAAAATATTATTATAAAACTTGGCTGGGCTGACATGTTTTGGGATTTTTTATAAATATGGCATTTTGCCTCATTTGTAAGGGCTAGATATAGACATAGACGAATAGAGATATAGCTAGTATTGAAGCGAATTAAGTAGAGAAAGAGTTAGAAAGTAGTTGTTCTCAAGCAAATATTGTTACAGAGAGCTGGAATTGTTGCTACAATGGATAATTTGATGCAAGTAATGACATTGTGATTTGGTGCCATAGTTGTGTTCTTATCTTGCATGGTTCTTGTTATTCTATCTTTAGAATTGCTTTGAGGAAGATTGATATTTGGATATTTAGGATTAGATTTGATTTAGTGATGTTTATGGTTTGATATTTGAAGTGTTGCAGCAATCCCTAGTCCATACTTTTCATAACCAACTGATTGTTAGCTGCTTTGCAAAGTTAGCCTTGACTTTTATATTCGTTGTGCTTGGTTCAATTGTGAGTGTTTATTCATTTCAATTGTAATAGGGTTGTTTGAATTAATGTTCATGATCTGAAAATATTTAACACCTTAGAAGATTGCACTATTTCTATAAGATTGCAGATCGATCTAGGTCAAGTAGAAATCATTTTTTGAGGGATTGGTCTATTTTGAGTGTTTGCCTGTAATGCCCGCCATGCAACCCCAAAGGAAACTATCATACAAGCATTTAAGGCACATTTTTTTTTTAAAAGAAATAATATGCAACAACATACATCACATGAAATGAACAACATAAGTACAACATATAACAATGTTCCTTGGGGCCACATAGTTGCATCACTTTTCATAACTCTATCTTACATTACCTGAGGGATAGACATACACCAAATCAAATGACCCGAACATGGATCATACATTAACAATATGAAGATACATTGCTTTGAGGTTAACATTAATACAATATTGTTCCCCAACATCTATGGGAAGAGTATAATAACAAGGAAAGATAAATCTGAAATTGAAGGAATACAAAGCTATAAGCTGGATCGAACTCTAACATAACTTAGAACTCACTGCAATAGGTACAACTCTGCATATCTCGAACTTCGGATGGGGACCCAATGGGGTGCGTAGCACATTCCACCCAACCACCCCCGTGCTTGGAGTAAACAAGAAAGATCCTCACCCAAGAAGTCACAAGAACCAAAGATAAACAAGACTCCACAAAAGAGATAACAAATCACAAGATATTAACCCATAACATTGCCAACACATAACCACAACAAGAGTAATGAAATGTCCAACAAGAATCAATCACAAATATTATAGATCAACACTAAATAACCATAAGAGGTGCCGACAACAATAGAATCCAAAGCTCTCCAAATGAGATTGCGAAATCATCTAACAATAAATATCCAAGGGCACCTTTCATCCACATCAACAAACAAAAACTATAATAAACAACTCCAGAGGCAACAAGAACAAGAGAGACAAAGGGCATAGTGGGAGAGTGTCATCGCATGGCCTTACATGAATTCGCCAAACTACCTATCACAAGGTGCCACCTCCATCTATACATGGATTATCCAGACAACCTAGCTCAAGGAGCCGCCTCCATCTATGGTTATCCAGACATTCTATTTCAAGGTGCCGCCCCATAGGGTTGCTCATTCAGAGCCACTTACCTTTCACAAAGACAAGGTAGTGACCTTACCAACCAGGTCTTCCCACCCATCCTTAGCCTTTGAGAGCGCTAACGGCAGGGGTGAGGTGCATGTTTTTATCTTGTTATGTGTTAACTAACCCAACCCACTAGATACATTAATTAGGTTATCACTTATTTAAGGAAACTCTTTCAAGGGTGACCACTTGTACTCTAGCCCCAAGAAGAGCCACTCTCCCCTACGGTTACTCTAAAATCACAGAAACCAATGGGTGTACCTCAATCCTCAAGACATAAAGAAATTCATTATAAAACATAACACATGAGGCACGGCCATCTCGTGACTCTCCAAGCATCAAAACCCATATACAAGGAGGTACCACCCACACAAAATCCATGAGGTATAAAGATAGACAAGAAGGGTGCAACAACACCCATGCGCACACACACCATTTCTCCTAGCCCCTGGAGGTACCCAAAATAAATCAATATGCCAAATCAAGTCATACCTTCAAACTGTACCAAAAGTTCAACCTAAATTAAACATAAGACATATCAAATAAAATTTCATCACTCAAAGTCAAGCAAGATAAATCAGCTCATGCAATCAAGAACAACTTCTATAAATAAAGGTCATCACTCCTACTAGCACAATGACAAAGTTCAATCCCACTCTTGTGAACAACACATTACAATTAATGTCACAACATATGTCCACACTTATTAATAGTCCTACTATGAAATAATTAAGAATGAAGTCTCTATTCAAATACTATGTTTCATTTATGTAAGTTTATTAAACTACAAACTAAAATCAAATAAAGATATCAATTACTCCAATTTTCCTTCTAAATAATTTCTTTTTATATCTAATCATCTTCAACCCACTAGCTACGTCCTCACATATCTACAAGACTAAATCATTCTCTTCTAACTCTAAAACTAAGCAAACATATAAATGTATACAGCCCAAACACTTATCTACAAAACAATAATATTCTCCTTTACTACTTATGATTACATGTTTGAAACTCTTTCATTTAGTTTTAATCTACAATTCACCCACTTCATTAGACCACTAACCTAACCACTTTTCCATAATTCATTTATTAATTACTAACTTAACTTAATATGCCATTCCACAATAAGACTCTAATGACAATGATCTTAATTAACCAAATTTATCAATTCTACTATTAAATGACCACGAAGGACACAACCAACATTGACTATCCAAAAATAATCTAATTCACAACTGCATAAACTTTGCTGCAATTAAAATCTTACTATGATACATAGAATTTAGTATGGATACCATTAATTTCTTAAAAGTATTTAATGAATCATGGAATATTTTCAAAACTATTACCGTGTGTTATAAATTTTACTTCCTATCTTAAAGGAATACTACAAAATAAGGCTTCTATTTCAATTCTACTTAATCTGTTTTAAAACACGACACATGACTATTCTTATAAACATATATAGATACACACACAGATAGATATTTATATATATATAATCTAATTGACTAATGAGATAAAACTATCGATTGCCAAGGGGTTTAAGTCAGTAGTGTCTCCTAGAACGACGTGGCTAGAGGCAGAGAGAGCATCGCTGTGTCATCCGAAATAAGGGAAAGAGCCAAAGAAAGGGCGATTAAAGAGGACACAGTCGAGTTGAGCTCCATAAAATGGCACACACTTTATAGGAAGGAAACAGATCACATCCACCAACATGAGAGATCTAAGTAGCGTTGGAGAGATAGCTTGGCAAGGGAGGCCACAGGGTATAACCAGATTCACAACTTCTACTTACTGTTGCGAAAGAAAAGAACAGAAACATTTATCTGCCACCATAATGAAGGGCTAACATTCACATTGGGTTTACTAAATGTTTCCTAAAAACTATTAGAGTTGTTAATAACCTCAGAATACAACCTAATTGCCATGCTGCATCAAAACTCATTTCTAAACTATTGCAAGAGAAATCATTTTGAGAGATATGAACCTTTTCCATCATTTTAAACACAGATAATGTTCTTGCAGAGAATATTGGTGCTGCTAAAAGAAACAAGCTAAAAAAAAATGGATTTGCGCCTCCCTGATATCTCTACAGTCACTGTCAATCTCAGTCGTCCTACACCAAAGGAAATCGAACCCCACATAACCCCAAAAGAATAGAGCATAAGGAGCATTTTTAGCATTACTAAGATGTACTGCCCGGGAAGAGAACACAACCTTGAAATAAAACAGCGGCGGCCATGTTCTAATAAAGAGTAAGGGCGATGCCAAATGAGACAAACTTCCTATGCCATGTTCTAACTACCTATGCCATGTTCTAACAAAGAGTATGGGTGAGTCCCTAAAGATTAGGCAGCGATGCGGAGGTAACAGGAGCCAGCAAAAATAATTGTTTCGACACACACACAAGTGTAACAAATCGACTCCTTTAGGAAATGTAAAATACAAAGCATGTGTTCACAAATACAGATCGACTCCAGGAAACGGTGCTTAATAATTTTATAAGTATGGATGTCAACATAGATGTTACAAAACAGATCAAGATCACAATCACCGATATTCTATTAAATCAAATAACCTATAATCACTTTCAGCAACTAAAAAAAAAGAAGTGATCATACACAACAATAGATAAATGAAACCAGGTCAAGAAGCTTCCAACCTGGAACCTTCCACCTCATTGACTGAGAAGACGAGGTTGGAACCAACTTCTCACAGCCGCCAAATCCTTTACAGGAAAACCTGATTCCCTCATTGGTTGAAAACCAGAGTCTAGCATTCAGATCCCCACAAAATACAAATATCGCTCTCCTAATTACTTCCAAAACCTCAAAATTCCTGTCTTTTTTCCCTTCTCCAATTCAAAATAAAAATGCCCAAGGAAAAGAAACCGTCCCCTTTCTGATGGTAAAAATCTCCTTTAAAACTCAGAAACTCCAATAAAGTGGTAATTTACTTTTCAACCATTAGTTCGAATTTCTGCATGCACTCGCATGCCCAAAACTTTCTATCCTTTTTCATTGCTTTTACCAATCCTTTGAAATCGTATCTTTATGCTTTAAAAACTCGATTGAAAATCTTATTTCTTTTACCTAATTTAAAATCATCTTTCATTCCATTTTTATCCAGTTGATAAGATCACTTATCTTTATTTGATTTCTTTATCGTATTTAAATTGTTATCTTTTCCTAGAAATAAATTATCAACTATAACTAAATATTGATATTGATACAATAACAATTAATTTATTTTAGACTACCTTGAAAATTTAATTTTAATTTAATTAATTATCTACGAACAACCAATAAATTATTACTTATTATTGGATACCATTAAAACAATATTTTCTTTATTTTTTTATTTTTTTAAAAACAAATTAATTACTTTATTTAATAATAAACTATCTACTTAATATTTCAAAAGAAACTAATTTATTTAATTATCATTATAATATCCAATTTTATTTAATAAATGCTAATATAATTAATTGGGTAAATAACACTATCAAACATTACGTTTATCGCCTGAACCCTTAACACACCAATCGATGATCACACAAACAGACATTTACACAATTATCTAGATGGACTACGACGGAGGGGCACTACATTGCCATTAGCATTGTTAATCTTAGGAGTAGTGTTAAATCTAGAAACCTCTTTGAAACCCTTATATTTTGTTATTTATTTTATCATTGGTTTAGATTTAGGATTGAAGTATCATCATATTGCTAGATTTGATAAATTTAAGATTCAATATTTTGTTTGTAGTAAGGTCCCATTGTGATTACTAGCATTTTCACATTTATCACTGAGTTGTTTATGCATTGTCAAGACCTAACATTAGAGACCTTGGGGTTATCTCTTGAGGCTTGATGATAGAGATTTACCTTTCAAGAGAGATAGGATATTTTATTCTATCTGAGTTGTTGATGTGCAGAAAACATCACAACATGGTGTTTTATTTTTTAATAGAGTTCATGCATGAATTAGCCCCTATATCTAGAGATCCCTATCAAACAAACACTTCATATTTGCATGAATTAAAGGATTGAACCTAAATGAGATTTTAAAGAAAGGATTTATATGTTCTAGTGTCTTGTCATGGGATGCTCCAACTATTTTTATGAAAAAGAAAGATAAGACACTTTTCCAAGTTGTCTTGATTATGTATGTTCAATAAATAAACAATTAACATTAATATCCACCACCTAAAATAGATGACTTATTTTACTAATTGAGACGGGTGGCCATATTTTAAAAAATAGGTCTAATATTCAATTACAATTAGCAAAGAATAAAGGAGGAATACATTCATAAAACTACATTTAGAACTAGGTATAGGACATCAAAATTATATGTTTGAGGCAATGCATATAAGACACACATATACAAAATAGTACAAAAGAAAGAGAAAAAAGTAAAGAATGTGTGCTTGTAATCTATACTTAAGAGCATTAAAATTTTGAAATTAAACATAAAGAATAATAGGATTTGTGAATTAAATACATGAAGCTATTATATAATATCAAAAAAGACTATTTTAAAGTTTAAATTATTTATATTTTAATTTTAGGGTACATACTTTTGGTTGAATTTATGAATTAAAAATAGAAATTTTGAAAGGGCCCCACCCTTTTACAAAGAGCAATAAAGAGACAAAAAATATCAATCATATTGGCATGGAACAACAACAAGAAAAATATAGTTGTAAGTTAGAAAAATAACATCCAATTAGAAATACTCCACCAATAGTGGAAATGTATCTAATAAAGAGGGTTGTTTTCCCAAAAACATTAGTAGATCTATCATTTCACAACTTGAATCCAAAATTCTTCAAGGAACTATATCTTATTGTGAACCTTATCCTTTTCCATGAACTCAAACCTAGTTCAAGTTTGTAATGGAGTTTCCATCTTTAGTTTCCAAACTTGAGACCAAAGGGAATAAAGGGTTCCTATAATCTTCTAAAGTTGAACCTTCTTCATATTTTTAAATTATTAGAGGAAATTCCAAGAGGTGAATGTTGCAATTCAAGAGAATGGTAGAGGAAATGAACTCCAACTAATCCATCTGTAACATGATTCTTGTCTCTACCAATCTCCTCTAAATTTCTCTTGACAAGACCTTCTAAATTAGTCATGTCTACAAGAGGACCAACCACCCCTCGATTATGCTCAAAGGGAGTCTCAACCAAATCCTAAGGTAAACAAGGCTCCATCTCATTCTTATGCATTTTGTTCAACCTTTCCTTCCTCTAAAATTCCTAAACCCATAAAATACATAGCTATCTACACATGACAACATGGTGAAAACACAAGAAAATCATATAGCATGACATGTTGAACCCAAACAAACAAATTCAAAAATAATTTAATCTATAAGTATAAATATTTTGATGGTAGAAACTTTATACATATAAAAATATGATAAATGTATCATTATTTTTCTTTCCACTCTATAATTTTTTGATGTGCTTGGCTATATAATTGAGATGATTCACTCATAATGTAATGATAAAAATTTAGTATGTATGAAAGAAATATTTTTGAGACATCAAAATACCATTCTACATAACTCTCACATGGAAATAAGAATATTATTTTATTTTAACTAAAGAAATTGTGTGTACTCTATCTTTAAAATTACTAATTAATTTTGAATTATATACTTATAATTTAAAATAAGAGCATCCTTTGTAACATGGAATAGATAGGTTAATTTTAATGAAATAAAATATATTTTTATATTAAGAAAATTTTATAAATATATGAAACTCATACATTGAGAAATTGACTAAGTTGTAACTTTGTATGAGAATTAAGATGCTCGAATTATTTATATACCTTCTTTCAATAATTAACATTAGAAATTAATACTTGGCTCATATTGTATACTCACCTCCCAATGGTTTTGGAATGGATGCATTTAGATGGAGAAGGATTTCAAAAGGCTCATGGTACTTGTGGACCCCTCAAAGGCATGATATATAACACATGAACTTTATTTATGAAATTTGGTCTTTAGTTGTTGGCTTCTAGTATGAATGTTATCTATAAGGTAGAATTCTTAGTTGAGACTCTCAATCTTCCATTGTTGGTTTCTAGTGTGATTATACAATATGCTCACCAAGTATTAATTTCTAATGTTAATTATTCAAAGAAGGTTTTGTTTCATAAGAAGAGACCTATGTTGACATATTCCAAGGAATTTTATTATCCACAATGCATGACACTTCTTCACATCTCTACCAAGTTATAAATAGATATAGATCTACCATTTCCATGGAGGAGATTGATGATTTAAAAAGAAAATATCATGCCATTTCTTTCTTGAGAAGACATGTTTGCATTTATGATTTGCAACTTCCATCTTCATCCCAAAATAAATTATGTTATCGTTATGTGTCTGGTATTAACAAATCAAAACCTTCATTTGAGCATGATCGCCAACACAAAGGTAAATGAGTTGAAACAAAAGAAAGCTTGGTTAATGGCTTTGAACATGTTGGTGGAAAATATGCATCATTTTGAAAGTGGCTTCCTAGCTTATTAGTCTTATGTTTAGTAAGGTTTTGTAATCTCCACTATGTTATGTACTTGGGTCACGGGTATATCTAGTATGATGTCTTCTTTTGGGTATTTTGGGTGCATAAGAGAATGTGCATATGTACTAATGTATTCAACCAATGTGCTTTTGTAACGTTGTAATCAGACAATTGGTCATTTGTACTAGGACCTCACTGGTCTTTTTGATATTTTGTAAAATTTGTTACTTGGACTGCAACTGGGGGTTTTCTTGTTGGTTCTTTCCCACCAGTATGTCTACCTAAACCAGCTATATGTAAAATATTATATATAAATAAAATTATAAGTGGTCTCCCACTTTTTCTTAAAAAAAAGTTCTTGTAAATGTCCACATCTTTTTCCTTGACACAGATGATGTTTCTTAAAAGATTTCTTATGATTTTTCATAATGTTGGTCAATACTTTACTGTAAATATTCTATAGTCAAGCTCTTAAATGTCATAAGAATATGTCATAAGAGGGTTTCATCTTTTGAAGCTATAATGATATTATATGCTCTTAGAACATCTTAGACACCTCCCTTGAAGCATTCAACAAATGAAAAATAACTACCAACACAAAGTGAGATACCTCATTTCCTAATATGAGGAAAAATAATAAATCAAAATATTAGGATGCAAGGTTGGCCCACCTTTCCCAATACTTGGCTAAGTTTATCATCTATTGAGGAGTGGATCCCAACAACAATTGTGCTTAGTGCTTACTACTAATCCAAGGAATACCTATTCATTTTTTCTTTATTGTATGCCTAATGACTCCTCATCTCAAGTTAAATTGTGGGAATGGATTTTTATGCCCTCCCTATGACTAAATGGCTAAAAGGAGGTGAATATGATATGGTGGAAAAAACCAAGATACAAATTGGTTTAGTTCTCATAAACTCTCTAAAAAATAATTGATTTCCTACATCCTAACTAGAAATACCATGAGGGGTTTAGATCCCATTTTAGACAAAAAATATTCTTATACTCATCACTAGTTCACTTGGACCAACTAAAGAGATGGTGAACTAAGGGAAACTTAGTTGTATTGATAGATTAAAACTTAGTTATTTCCCTTTCCATTTTCTCCTTTCCACAAAACACCCTTATATAAGTAGATTCTATTAAACCTATCTCACATATCACCTCCCAATTCTTTAAACTTTTCAAACTTCTTATTCCTCATACCTAATAATCTATCCTTCAAGCTCAACACTTCCCACCTCAATCAAATTGATCACCTTGCTTCCCTAATATCCCTTTTGTTGATGTTCCTAGACCTCATCAAAATGGTAAGTGGATACAATTGTGGAATGGTGTGATTAAATCTATTGCACTACCTTACTATGATATTACAATAAGAATATGGCTAGAAAGAGATCTAGAATGGAAAAAAATATGGATCCAAATAGAAAAAAAAACTTGTTTTGGCTTTAGCACTTACTAATAACTTTTCTACAATGAGTGGTTTCTTTCATTGAAATAAAACTTAGAAGATTTGAACTTAATTGTGGTAGAGGATCTCAATTATGAGATAGGCTACATTGGATGAAAGGATATAAGGGATACAAATTATTTTTTAGTTATCTCAAAGATATTTACATTCTCGAGAGTGGATAATATCTATCGTTGATCAAGAGAAGTAGTTCCATGACAACTCTAATTATATTAAATCCATTTTTCTCCAACATTAAAAATATTTTTTAATTGATCTAGTTGAAGGAGATCCACATCAAGATATAGTTGAGGAATTGATTGGCACTTGCATACCCAAAATAATTGATCTCAAAAAATAGGCACATTTAGATAATTTATTCACCCTTGAGGACGTTGATATTTCCTTGAAGGATTTGAATACTCAAAAAGTCTTGGAATAGATGGTTTATCTACACAATTCCTTAAAACAATATGTCCATTCATCAAGGAGGAGTCTATGAGGTATAAAAGTAGCTTTATCAAAGAGATCCATCATTTAAATTCTATTAATCAAGGGTTGATAAATTAATTCCTAAAGGAATTTTTTTTTAATCTAAGGGTGGACACTAATTACTCTTCTTAATACCTCCTACAAGATTGCGGATAAATCCATAGCTAAAATAATTGAACAAATGACACAAGAAATTGTAAGACTAGAAAAAACTATATTTATAAGAGGGAGATTTAAATTATAAAACTAGAATATTTTTAAGGTATCTCATTAGATTCTACTTACTCTAACTTAAATTTAAAAAACAACATTAAAATCCACAAAACAAATTTCAAAGACATAATAAATTATTACAATATTATTTAAAAATATAATTGTAATGAACATGTTATAGTAATAAATACTCAAATTTTAAATCTATGAAAATATATATAACCAAATGATCCTTAGTTTTCATATATAATTTGTGATGAGAATGTTGAATATTATAATTTTTTAGGCCAATCTTTAGGCACTAATTCACCATTGTTAAAATGATCCTTAGTTTATTCATTGTTTTTTTTATGATTATAATTATTTTCAATTTCTATTAAACCAAACTCAAAATAATGGTATAGATTAAGATTCTTGTCTTTATCATAATTAGAAGTTGTATAAATTGTTAAATTATATATTTTTTAACATATATAAAATGTATGGTTGGATTAGTGAGATATTTATAACAAGTATGCAATATATTTATTCATACAATTATCTTTGTAATAGAGATGAATAATTAAATAAATGCTATAACAATATATAAGAGTTGGATAAAAGAATTAAAATTAAATATATTAATAAAAAATAGTGATACTATTATTGAGGGTAATATAAAGGGGGGTCATCATACTAAAATAAGTCAAATAAAATCACCCGAGTAAGAAAATTATTTTATTGATAATCTTATTAGAGATGGTAAGATGGCAATAAAAGTTTTGCAAGCAACAATGAGCTAGCAAATAATAATGGTTATGTGCTATGTAAACATGATATCACTATCACATTAACATTTCTATTATGAGTAAAGTTTAATATTATTTGTGAGTAATAAAATTGATAGAATGTTTGTATTAATTGTAGAGGGAGCCTTAATATCATTGAGTATTGTTAATACTCTTATCAATATTCATATCGATAGTTACCTTAATACTAATGTTAGCATACTTAACCTTATTAATGCTCATCGATAATTGGATAGCACTTTTAGCAAAACCTTTTATAGATGTTGAAATATGATAGAAAAATAAATAAATAAATGCAAACCATATAATTATTCATGTTGTTATTACCATCAAAAGTTACATATTTAGTACTTTAAATGCCATCATTGGGTCATGAGGAACTATCCTAATAATCATAATACCATATTGACCTTACTGTCAACAAGAAATAGAAGTAGGAACAACTTATTGTGGGTTACAATGACATAACCATTATAATGAGAATATTATTAGTGTAACCATTAAATTGTAATACTTGAAAATTTAATATTTAAAGTATAGTTAAAAGTGAGAGATGCATTAATAATAGTATCGCATTAGCAAGTTAAACCAACAAATTAATTAAAGAAAGGATGTTAATTCTATTGGAGATGGTTATTGTTGCATCATAAATGCTTAAAACATTAATTAGCATAATTAAAGGATTCAAAAAAATAAAATTATTGGGTTTTTCTAGTGAAAAATTATGGGCATAACAATTATATATTTTTTAACATATTTAAAATGTATGGTTGGATTAGTGAGATATTTATAACAAGTATGCAATATGAAGTCAAAATTTATTAGATTTGATTCTTAATAAATTAGTTTTAACGATTCAATTTATAGTTTTATGCAATCTATAAGTTTAAATAGTTTGATGGTATCTAAACTTTATACATATAAAAATATGATAAATGTCTGATTATTTTGCTTTCCAATCTATAATTTTTTAATGTTCTTGGCTATATAATTGAGATGATTCACTCATAATGTAATAATAAAATTCATCCTCATATGGAGGATTTTATATTATCTTCCATTAAATTCATCCTCGTTATGAGATTCCTATGGAATATTGATATTCTAGTGTGAATTCTTAATTTTAGAGATATCTTAACTAGATACATTTAGGTTCAATGAAGGCAATAGAACTATTTTTTCACTTACATAATCCTATTTTGAAGTTAATTTATGTTAACAACTATTAGATTAAATATTTTTATCCCCAATTATGTTAATTTATGTTAATTTATGTTAACATACCACTAATGAGATTAAAAAATTGAGAGATTCATTAGCACAGGGTGTAAACCCAGGGATATATAGTGAACCATGCATGTTAATATTGCATAGTCTAGAAAAACTTAAAGATGAACTTGAGAGGACTAGTGCATATTCCCCAAATAGAGTAGCTGCTATTCTTTCCCTCATGCAAGAAGCACATGGTGACATTCCCCTTAAAAAAATACAGGATAGTGTCACCAAAGAAATGATAAAAACCACTTGTTTTCCATTTTATCAAAATGTGCATAAGGTTAGGGGATACCAGGTCACTATATGTGTCGATCATGCTATGGCCTCATTGATCTAACCACAATTTCTCATAGCACATGGTCTATACCAAAGCAATGACCATATTCCATTATATTATGTTCAACAGTTGTATGCTAAGGTCCATTTGGGCCTCAAAGTTAACTACCTAGACATTCCACCATATGTTGGTCAAGGGCATGGCAAGATTGCTGATAGGCCCACCTATCATTGAGTAGATAGACCACCCCCAGTGTTTAGGGTATTGGTTGGTGAGAGGTCTCCTAATCTCACCCTAGCTCTAGCCCCTATAGCAGATGAGGTTGTTGTTGCTTCCCAAAAGGAAGCAATTGACACTATAGGTGACATTGCGGCTACCACCACTAGGATATTTGATGATCATGTAGGTCAGTATTTGATGTCCAGACATTCCTGATCCACACCATTTTTAGCATAGTAGACCACCATGGATCCTTTTACAGTGGTTGACATCCCTACTCCTACATAGCTTGATGCACTTACAGGAGATATGGCACGCATGACTCTGCATTGTTTGGCTGAGGACCTATTGGAGGAATATTCCCACATTGCATTAGACAATGGGATTGGTATAGAGTGTGTTAGAGATCATTTGAGATGTAGAGGTCATTTAGTTCTAGGATCCCATCACTCTCAGCCGAGCACTAGTGTGCATCAGGATCCACCTACAGTTCATTCGGCAACTACATAAACTATGGGTTTTACTGATATGTTGATTGGTTCTGGCTCATCATTGTTGATGCCATCTCACCTTCATAGTCCTCTACATTCATCATTTTTGGTATGACATGGGATAGATTGGATGGATGCAGATGTTGATTCATCATTTGACCGTTTGGTGGATATGGTGGAGGCAATCGTTTTAGAGGACTTAGATCATCCGATATCAGATGATGTGCATGTATGTGTGCATGTTCATGTTTCAATTCTTTTTCTTTTTTTTCTTTTTTTTAACTAGATATTCATTTAAGTTGATATATATATATGTATATATATTGTTACAAGTGGACATACCTCATATCACTCCTAGCCTTGGTCCAGATCGTGTGCATGACCAATGTAACTCTGTGGATGAATCTACTTCTAGTGGACATGTTAGTTTTACATTTTTATATAATCACACGTGTATATGTACATGTAATATTTATGTATGCATAGATCTAGATTGATATTTAAAAATAAAAGTTCATTTAAAATAACTTTCATAAAATTTATTTAATATAAATTATATGTATTTAACACATCCTATACACAATTTTATTTGCAGGGCTCAGCACATCCATCAGAGCAAGATTGTTCTCATTCAAATGGCCATTCAACTAGGAGTAGGCATTCATATTAGGCCATGCACACTAGATTTATGATCTTTACCACATGTATTTGCTTATATGATGATCTTTAGTATTTGAGATTTGATGATTTCTAACTTACATTTGCTTATATGATATACATACATTTGCTTATTTGTTGATCTTTAATTTACATTTTGCTTATATGATATCTACATATATTTTCTTATATGATATATACATGCATTTTCCTCTTTTCTTATAATATGTGTTATGTTTATATGTATTGAATCCCTTTACATGTATGTACATGTGTTTGCTTATGGTTTAAACATGTTTACACATAATATATGTATGCATTTGCTTTAAATATTCAATATACATACATTTTTTCTTATTTTATGATCTCTTATAGCTTACATTTCCTTATATTCAATATACATTTGATCTCTAGTAGAATTTTAGGGAAATCAATGCCACTTTATAATTAGGTTCATTCATGTTGATCACAATAAATATTTTTTTAAAAATGACTTAAGCAACATGAACCATTGAGTTGAGAACAAGATATAATCTTTTTGACAAGTAGCTTGAAATTCAATTCAAATATAATTAAGAAAATTCAATTCAAATTATACCTCTAGTATATTTTTTGACAAGTAACTTGAAATTCAATTCAAATATAATTAAGAAAATTTAATTCAAAATATACCTCTATTATACATTTTTGACAAGTAACTTGAAATTCAATTCAAATATAATTAAGAAAATTCAATTCAAATTATACCTCTAATATAAATTTTTGACACTTTAACAAAATTCTAAAATTACTAGATATGTTGTGCATACCTATGAATTAAATGACAACAAACTCCAGAATGAAATAACTTGTTTGTTTACTACTTGATTCATTTAAACTAGGATCTAGTTATTCCATGTACACTAGAATAATTTTTTTCCCATCCCATATGCATATAAATAGAAGCTTATTTTTTATTATTCTGGATATCAAATTGCAAGATTAATTCTCATTTATATCACTTGGAGTGTAGATTTTGGAGAAGTTTTTGCACATTTATCAAGGATGAAAATATTGGAGCTCGATAACTTTTCATTTTTATCAATCAAGGAAAAATTTGGAGGATAATTTAACTAAGTTGGTAGAGGACTTGTTTTCAGTCATCTTTAAGTTGAAGAAGAAAATGGGACAACAAAGGAAAATAAAAAATGCGTCTCAAAAAAATTTGTCAAAAGAAGAACAAAAGAGGTGTGAACAAAACTTGGAAAATTATCATAGAAAGAAACAAGGTACATGCTCGTTTCTTCTCTCTCTCATTTTCAAGTGTGTTTAGGACTTTTACTTTGAAAAAACATGACTATTCATTTGATGGGATGGAATTCATAATGTGCACTACTCCACCCAATAATCTGGTTAGTACACCTAAACATAAATTTGTATGTGTATACATTTTGCATTTGCTTTCTTATTAAAATTAGAAATGTTTAATGTATGATCATTTTTCAACTTACAATACCCCAACTTGAAATGTACTCTGAAACTAAAATATTGTGCATTAAATCCTTCCCTACAAACCTTACACTTATCTTTTACCAATACCTTTGTTTAATGTTTTTGTCATCACATTATCATTGTTGAGTATTGCATCTACATAATTTTCTCTTTACTTTGTTCATGAAGAAAATGATAGTGTACTTCAATACATGCTTAGTTCTCCAATGAAACTTTAAACTTTGTGTCCCTCACTATGCCACTTTGATTTTCATAATTTTTTCAACCACATTAATTATTTTATGGCTTTGCAAATTCCTATATATTCTAACTTTTCACTTTGAAAGAAACCATTATTTTTTCTTAATTATTCATGAAACTACACCTTCATGTACAATGAAGTATCATTATAATGTTGTTATTTGGTGATCAATATACCCTATCCAATCTACATTGCAACATCTAATTAGCTTAATATTTTTTTAAACTCCCATTGAATTTAATCTAATGATCAATAGTTCCTTAAAAATATTTTTTAAATATTTTAATAAATGCCAAATTCTAAGCTCTAGAATTATTTGAAAATTAGAACTCAAATTATACTTAAATCCAGTGCAATGTCAGGTTTTCTAGAGACTGACACATGTATACATCAAAACTCAAGCTATATGGTGCCAAGGAATAATAGTTATATATGATAGATTATTCTTTAAATTATGTCTTGACACACATTTGTTTTGAAGGTTTCTAACCATCATTGCATTTGAATGACTATAAATACTTTTAAATGTCCTCAAGTCATCTTGGTCTTGCAAGTTGCAATGTTTATCTGATCCTTGACTCCAATTCCTTAATCCAATTCTTTTTGTTTCAATATTTGTGTTTGGTTTTAGTTGATTATTTGGGTTGTGTTTTATGTCCCATATATTTTTAACTTTTTTCATCTTAGCACATATTGGAAATTTATTTGAAACCTTGAAACATCTTATAGCCCAATTTTTTTGGGGTTCTTTGGATCACCTTGTTATACTCTAAGGGTTTCCTTTGCTATATCACTAGCCTAAAAGTTCTAAGTCACTTGTATGCATAATCCTCAAACTTTGATGCTTGGCATGGAATTTGACCTATGTGTATCCTATCCTTGGCTATGCATTTATGGTTTTGTTTTCATACATGTGCATGTAGTTTTTTGTGTCTTTGGTCTTTTATTTTCATCAATTCAATGTTCTCAAATTATTTTTATGTTTTATGCTCTAGGGATTCCTCAAGCTAGAGTCGAGCCAAATTTAGTTATTGGATCAAACAAATCCATTGAAAAACACATGAACTTTGAAGTTAGGGAGGAGACCCAAGTTCAAACAATGCTTGTTGTACAGGGGTCAAGATTACTTCCTTCTACTGGTATGGATGAGCATATAAAACTAGCACAAACTTCTCTCACTTATAGCATCATGTTTTATTAGTTTGTTTGCTTGCATACATAAACTTCACTTGTATACCATCATCTCTCACTTTTTTTTGCAAAATACTTTGTGACATGTAGGAAGGGATCAACAAGCAGGAAGTTTTCATGCTCAAGTCGAGCTAAATCTAGACATTGGATCAAATGAATCCACTCAAGAATGCATGGTCCTTGAAGATAGGGAGGAGGCACAAGTTCAAACAATGCATGTTGGAGAGGGGTCAGGATCACTTCCTCCTATTGGTATGGATGAGCATATAAAACTAGCTGAGAAGGTGAGGAAACAAATTTCTCATAGAAATTTAGATCATTTACTTGAAATAGATATGGAGAAACTGAAATATTATGCCAACCAGCCTTATAATAAGAGAAAGAGGTCAATGACTAAATCTGTAAATGGAATGATCAATCATCATTTCAATCATCTTGATACACTTGAAAAAACCCAATTGTTATCACGTTTACTTCTTTGTTATGAGCTCAAAGAGTCGTTACAATTGTTGGGTGTACATTCGGCATCAAAAAAGAAGAAACACATGGGATTATAAAAGGATATTGTTAAAAATGTTAAAAAGGGTTTAGATTCCATTGGGAAAGGATCTCAATCAATGGATAAGACCACTACAAGAAGGGTGATGTTGACATCTATTGTACATCAAGATATAGAAAGAAAAAGAAAAATGTTTGCACTTTCAACTTAAATTTGTTATAGTAGAACAACATTGATAAAATATGAGAAAAAGATAAAGTTTTTGGATGAGAGTTTAGAAGGAAATTGGGAAATTATGTGTAAAGCTCCCCATTCTGACATGATTGAAGATGTTGTTAGGAACTTCGTCTCAAGTATTTGGCATGATCAAACTCATTCATCATCAAATAATAGAGATGTTATGAGACATAGGATTGGACCTATTATTTATGAAAATCATATCAAACATTGGCTAGGCATAACACAATTTGAGATGTATATGAACTTTTGTAATGCATATCCTCATATAAAGATTAGAAAAACAATGTTTCAAAGGTTAAAGCCATATTATGTGAAGATAAACAAGTTTTTTGAAACTTCTTGTCATTATCATATTGAATTTGATCTATACTATCAGGTGTTTCGAAAGATGAGAGAAGAAATATGTGGGTTTCAGAATGCACCTCCTAAATAGGAAAGTTTGTTCATAGAGTCTATACTATGTGATCATGAAAATGGACCTCAAATAAACTACATAAAATGAATTTGTGAGACGTGGAAATTTGGCTAAATTTCCTTCAAGAATTGAGGATACTGACCTAACAAAGATAGTAAATTGCAAGAGGTAAGTACTATTTTTAGAGAGTTTATTTGTTTCAATTTCTCATAGATAGTTATTTGGATTCTCTTTAATGTAATGTTTCATTGATTGTGTGGTTTATTAGTTATTCACATATTTTACTGACATAGGTTCAAGTATGTAAAATTGTAAACAAATTTTGGGAAAGAATCCGCAAGGTTGAACTATGTAGAAGAGGAGATTCCAATTGGAAAATTTATGGAAGATTTTTGAAAATTGATATGACCATACATACATCATTCCTTTTTTGCTAAGTGGCAAGCATAACAATTCCAAACATTGAGAGATACTTTCCCACATGGAACAATTCTATCAGTAGTTGAATTTGCAAAAAATTACTCCTTTGTATGTCAAAAGGAGATTCAATCAGAGTATTACTTTTCAAAGTAGATCACTATTATGGTTCATGTGTGTTATCGACATGCGCAATCATAATTGGATGTTGTTGAGAGTACAGATGAAGAATGAGCCATTAAGAAAGAATGTCACTATTATATTAGTGATGCTAAATGGCATGACACACTTTTTGTCCAACATTGCTTTACAATATTTTTTGAGAATTTGAGAAGTAGGGGTGTAAAATTTGAAAATCATTTTGTATGGTTAGATGGATGTATGGCACAATTCAAATCTTCATGGCCATTCTATGCACTTTGTAGATATCATAAAATCTACAAAATAGCACATGTTTGGAGTTTTTTTTAGAGTGGGCATGGAAAGGGTAAGCATGATGGAGTAGGAGCTTGCATCAAACGAGCTTTAAGAAAGCATCAAATGAGTTATCCAGAAGATCATCTAGACAATGCACATTATGTTGTTGAATGGTGCAAGAAACACTTTGCATCAAATATGGTTGACACATCTTCAATAACAAACCGACACATTCTACATAGAGTGTTTTGGGAGATATCGGGTATGTATAAATTACATTAAATCAAAAATGTGAATTTATTTAAATTTAAAATACATATATATACATATTTGTACACATAATTTTTTTTTTGTACATATGTATCTAGGTGTGGATAGAAGATGAATGCATGGATGCAAGAGGGTAGAAAAAATAAGATCTTTGCATTATGTTAGGAGTTCAAATAGTCATCATGGATGGATATTAGACACAAAGGATTACTCTTGTTTTTGCACTGAGTGCATTGAGGAAAACTCTGATTATGCATGCAACAATCAAGAACCTAGATATGTTGGTAAATGGGATACGGTGCCACTAGTTGTTTTAGAAACACATATTGAAAATGAGGAAGAAATATTTGAAGACATTCCTTTGATTTCAATTGATTATGACCATATTTCAGGATTGGTTAGAAAAGGTACACATGTGTAAGTTTTTAATAATTTAAATATTATATATATCTAGTTAATGATCTTTAGAGACATTTCAATTTTTTTTAGAATTTTTGTGTGTAAATTTGGTGTGCTGGAGATGTTTTGGCAGTCATAGCAGAGCCTAGAAACATCAAAGGTGTTAGCTATTATTTATTGCATTGCATAGAAGAGAGGAATAAGCTAACAGAACTTGAAACAAGTGATGGAATGTCATTTCCCACAGGTGAGTTTGAATTTAAAATTTTATATACATTGTGTAACGAAGGGTAATATTTGGGATTTGATTAGAGTGTCAATAAATCAAAGAAGACTAAAACCCAAAGCAATTACAAAGAACAAAGGAAGCAAACACAAATGAAACAAGTATACCAAATAGTTGTTGAAGCCTCCATCATTCACCTTTGTAACACCTTCTAACTTGTTGATTTGTGTTGCCCTCAGATTCAACGTGCGAGCAATCTGAAAATAAAGCTTAAGTCCTACACAAGCTTTGAAGGATTTGAATCTAAATTCCTATGCCTATGTCTATGACCAAATGACTCTAAAATTCCAAATTAATCTAAGTATTAATATGCCAGAATACTATAATCTATGTGTGTAATGTGTGTAATCAAAAAATGAGAGGAAAATGGCATTTTATAGAAAATGCCATTTTGAATGGACAGGTGAGATTGACTTCTGACTAAGACCTAAAATGAGAGGCCCAGATTAAATCTGATAATCCCTAATTAGGGTTAGGGTAGAATCATTAATCGAGCGGTCAAGATGTCATCTAACGAGATCGAATCAGCAGTGCAGAATAAGTGAGATAATTAATTTAGAAAATGAAGATTTTCAAAAATCAAGAAGATAAAGATTGCCTAATTTGTGAGATTCGAAAAATCAAGAAGATAAGAGATGAACTGAAGATTCAATTTGGAAAATCAAGAATCTACCCAATTACTTGATTTATGGAGGAAAGTTACCAATTTGGAACTAAATTAATTCCAAATGTGAATTTTGTGAAATAATAAATAATCGATTTTTAGATTATTTACCAAAATGGACTATCAGTTAAGATTGAGATGACATTTTAAATAATTTCATTTATTTAAAATGAGAAGAATATTAATTTAGGAAATTAAATAATTAAATATAATTATTTAATTTAGCAGATAAGACTAATAATTAAATAAATTTATCAATTTATTTAATTATGACAATTAGTGACATATTAAATAAATGAATAAAAACTTATTTATTTAATAATCAGGAAGAAATAAATGTAGAAAGTTAATTAAATAAATTAGGAAATTTATTTAATTAAGGGAAGACCTAGACAATTAATGGTGTATTTAATAAATAAATAAACTTTATTTATTTAATAATCATGAAGAAGTAAAGGACATGAATTAATTAAATAATTATAAATTATTTAATCAATAGTCGAATGTGGACCAAGGACATAATTAAATGTCACAATTATGCTAGGACGAAAGTGGTAAAAATGAAGCTTGTAGGCCTAGGTCATTTTTAAGTGTCTACATTTTCCCCTCTTTGTCATAATGTCGCTTGTCACGTTGTGATAAAGAAACTAAGTCAAAAATATGCCCCAGTGCAAAAGAAGATGGGGAAGAATGACGAGGAGGGTTATGGTATGCCCCCTCGAGAGGATAGATAGGTTCCAAGAACACGGGTGTGCTCTTGAAATTGATAAGAAGACTAGAATATGAAGAGACAAAGAAATGTTAGTGCAAAATATATGGATGCAATGCCTATATGAGATGAGTGAGAGAGGATGAAAAGACTAAAGAAGATGCATGTTAGTTCCTAGACCAAATCCTTCAAAATATTTCCATAGGACTTTAATATTTATTGCTCTTAATCATCATTGGGCAGTAAAAATGACACAAATGGACAAAAAGCACCATGATATGATGTAGACCAAGGTGTGCAAGGTCATCCATTTGAAAAACAGACAGTCATAGACAAGGAATGTCCTAACTCATACTAAGGTCATGTTGCCCCGGTCTTTTTGTTAAGACAATCCATAGACAGTAGTCAAAGAAAATAAAATAGGCCAGGAGACATCATCACACCTCTAAATCCTTCATGGGACATCCTTGAGGTAGCTAGTAACATGACCAAAATGACAAGACAGTAAAAATATAAGACAAAATAGCCAAGATAGTCAAAAGATAAGACAAAATAGACTAGAAAGATTAACAACCATTTTATTTTGTTTTCCAATGTTTGTTTGCCAAAGATTGATTTCTTGTTGGTTTCACAGTTTTGACAGTTTAAGAGCTTTTCCAATTGGATGGTGTTGATGGTTTGATGGGGCCTATTGTCAAGAAAAACACATCCTGAAAAAGGCAAAAGACATTTTGATGAGGTCCAAATCGGAGGACACATCTTGAAGAGGACCAAAGAGTGACGAGACTGACATTGTTTTGACTGATATGTTTTTGAAAGTTGACTGATGTTGATTGTATGATTGATTGGATTGTGCTGTCTATTTTGACCAATTTTGACATTGAAGTTTCAAATGACTATCTTGAGTCCGAGTTTGACTATGTCTGACTTATTTGACCGATGTGACGATTGTGACAAATGCCATGATTTTATTTGGACCAACTTAAAAGGACTAACCTAATGTCTTGGGGACTCATCGACTAATGGCCTTGCCTACGCAGCAAATGCGCAGAGACAACATAGTTCGACAATGAAATGGACTGACTGACATGACTATCTTTGACTCCATTTTTAGGATTTTGACATTGATTTGGATGTTTTTGTGTTTTTCTTCAAGATGTTTTATGATTTTTAGGTCTTTCTTCCGGACATTTTATGATGTTTTTGGTCTTTCTTTAGGACATTTTATGATGTTTTTGTATTTTTGTCATTTTATGATTTTTTTGGATTTTGACATTTAAGAAGATCATGACAAATGCATATGAGTGATGCCTACACATGAGAATCCAAGGACAAACATGATTGTGCCCCTAGTCAAGGTGAATACTAATTGACAGGTGGTGACAACATTGTTTGATGTGGGAAGGATGCATCCTGAAACAACATGAGGATGATGATGATAATGTGATGAAAGTATGGAGGTCTACAATTGGGCCAGAAACACAGTCAAGTAAAATTTTGGATAATGTGCTTGTATAGATTAGACTCATTGCATTTGGAATGACTTGGTTAGGACTAGATGGGATGATGATTATCCTTAGACCGTTTGACAAGGGAAAGCCAAGATAGGTGACAAGCATGAAAAGATAGGGGGTGGCCTTGGTAAAAGATGGTAAACATGAGACTAAGGGAATTTTCATATGATTTTTGAGGACTATGTCGTATAAGGACAATAAGACTATGACGGTCAATGACATGATGTTTCGTGAATCATGTATTCATGACCGAAAGATAGACATGTCAAGAGTTTTCCCAAAGCATGATTTATGTGTGCCAGTTTTATGTCAAGACCAAGGTAAGTGGGAAAAATGCATGGAAATGATAGGGCTTATATGGACGTCAGTGTCATGAGGAAGGCATGGGAAGATGAGACGACTTGCCCCCAAGTATTAAATTCCACATAGACAATTTATTTTACACATGACCCCTGTTTGCCATGTTTTCATCATGGTACTTATTTAGGGCGCCTGTTTGCTAGGCTTTCACCGTAGGACAAAAATTTTCTCTTTACTATTTTCTTGACTTTTTGATTTTTTTTGGTGTCACCAAGATGCTTGTTTGCCATGTTTTCATCAAGGTGACGATGTTTTACATTTTTCAATTTTTTTGTATTTCTGATTTTGTGGATAGCCTAGATGCTTTAGATGACCACTTCATGTTTTGAATTCACTGGCAATATCGATGTAGAGACTGGTACCATGATATGCCAATAATGTCCTATCTAAAGTAGTTTTCTTGTTAGGATCGTAGCACTTGTATACAACTGATCGATGTCACTATGGTCCTTTTTGATACTAGAGTTGGCCTTATCAGAATACGCACATCATGATAGAGTGCCATGAGAGTCATTATGGTAAAGATTTGCTACAAAGATGTGATGGATTTGTGATGTGGGATCATTGGACTTTAGATGAGATGTAGGGTTATGAGGAATGATGGTAGACGTGGAAAGATTGTTTGGACGTTTGGATGAATGACTTTTTATTTTCCAAACTTGTGATGGTGGATGATGGATTTTGGAGGAATGGTTTTTGGAACCAATAGTTTTAGATGCCTTGTTTGATGACCATTTTGAAGGAGGTGGACATTTGTTGTATGTGGGAGTCCTCTTGTCCTATGGCTCCACATTGTGATTGACTTTTGTATTTGACTTGGTGTCTTTGTTTGATCCATGTTTCTTTGGGATCCATTTTAATTTCATTTGTCCACTTGTCCTTTTGTTTGATTCAATGGCCTTTGACATTTGATTTTAATCTTTTGACTTGTAAGACTTGTTTTTGTTGGTTCCAAAGGGAAGGTTTATTTATGATGGAATGACGGTTCATGGTGTGGGTGGAGGGGGTGTTGGCAACAATCTTATGACAAGGATTTCTCATGGACTCCATTTTGACGTTTGTATCTAACAAAGTTTCCCCTAGTATCGAGGAGGTACCACTAACATCGTTTGATTTACTAACTGAGAAATAGCCAGACCTTGATGTCTGTAATTTTTCTGAAGCTATATTGGTTCTAGAATTCCTTGCTCATGTATACCTAGTCCTTTGCCTTGATATTGCATGCTTTCACAAATTCTATTTGCGATAAGGTATTTGTTGTTTTGAAAGAAAGATGCTAACCCATCATAAGGTATGTGGATACTGTCACTTGTAGTATTTTCATCTGCAAGAAAGCCTATTCTGGCAAAGATAGATGACCCTAATTGATAAAGTGTCTTAACTTCATTGTCATGTTGTACATGTTCCTAACTGATATCTTTGGTCTGATCGTGTGACATGTCAGGTTCAGATGATTTTGTTGGTGCTTCCAAGGCAATGTTGAACCCATCATTATGTTTAGTGGCATAGAGTCCAATGATTTTAGCTATAACTTGATCATATGCAAGCATGTCCCTAGTGGGAGATTCTTGTTCTGGAGGAATATCATCTATGTGTCCCATGGAGGCAAGTGTCTCATATTGGGAAGTGTCAACAGTTGAGGCCTTTATAAGGTTGGCAAGTGTTTGATCATGAATGGCATAAAGGTCAAGGAGTGGATCATTTTGGATTTCTTGGTCCATGGTAGGGTCTTGGTCCAAGATGGGGTTGTCATGGATTTGGACTTCTTGGTCAATGGTAGGGTCTTGGTCAAAGATGGGGTTATTGTGGATGATACAATCAAAAATAGGGTCATGGGATGGACTACCTTGTTCTTGACATGAGGGTGATGTTATAATGTCATGCTTTGGACTTTCATTTTGACATGTATCCTCAAGTTTATTAAATGGGATTTGACTTTGAGTAATGGCATAATTTTCATGAATAGATGTGGCTTGTGAGGGGGTGATTTGAAAAGGATTAATGAATGAAGGACTAGGAGAAGACGTGAGGACTTGGACTGGACTAGTATGTGAAGGACTAGGATATGACATGTGTACTTGCATTGGACTAGTATGTGAAGGACAAGTGTATGATGTGGAGACTTGGACCAGATATGACATGGAGTTTTGGATTGGATTAGGATGTGATGGTATAGGATGTGACATGGGGACTTCAACCAGATATGCCATAGAGTCTTGGACTGGATTAGTGTAAGGTTGACTAAAATAGGACATGGAAACTTGGATTGGATCAATATGGTATGATGTGAGGACTTGACATGAGTTGGTAGATGGTTGATAGGGCATGTAGACATTGACAGGATTGATAGGTGAAGGACTAGCATATGACGTGGAGACTTGAAATGGACTAGTGGACAGTTGGCTTCCCTTGTCAAGGTTGGGATAAGGGTGATAAGTGGACATTTGTTGTGAATTACTGGTAGGATTTATGTCAAGTGACTGTTGATGGTGAGGGTAGATGCATGGAGGTGGCAAAGTATTTATGTCAAAGCCTCATGGTAACTTAGCCCCTTGGTCCAAAAGCATGGCTAGATACCTTTGAGGGTCGCATAAGACTGAGTTTTCTATGAAGGAGACTATATCAGGATTTTGTGCTGCAGCTTCTAAGTCTTCTACATATACTCATCCATTTTGGTCTCTTTGTATGAATGGTTTAGAAGGGTTTTGTGATGAAGATGGCATGTTCATGGAAGATTGAATGTTCATGTTGTGAAATGGGTCAGAAAAATTCCAATGTTGGTTTGTGTCATAAGTGTTATTATCGATGTTGGGATTGAAATTTTGTCCAAAGTTTTACATTTGTCCTTTTTGTCTTTGAAGCCTAGTCTCAACCATAGAAGGGAATTGCTCAAATGAGAATAATGAGAATGACAACTAAATGCAAGGATGACACTACCCTATGCTTTTTCAGATTTTTTGGATAAAGGATGACAATGCAAGACTATGTTTTTGGATTTTTGACAATAAGGGATGCAATATGACAATGTTGTCTAAAGAAAATGACTAATTCCAAAGGACAATGAAGACTAAGATGACAAGTTATGTCACTAATTTTTTTTTGTATTTTTGGAATAAAGGATGACAATGCAAGATGATGATGACGTTTTCCTAAGGAAATGATTAATGCAAGATGACAAGGTTGTCAAGGCCAAAGTGCCAAATGAGGATTAAGATGATGATGTTTGACTAAGGAATTAATGTTATAAATTCAAGGTCTAGGTTCAAAATGATGACTAAGATGAACAATGCAAAGTCTAACTTCAAAATGAGGACTGGGATTGTTTTTTGATGTTTTGTTGAAAAGTCTGAGTTGTCTAAGGTTGATTGTTTGTGTCCAAATTTGTGAATGTTGTGTATATTGTTTGAAAATCTAGAAAATAACTAACAAGCTTTGAATGTAAGCAAGCACACATAAGACAAGCAATAATCCTAAAAAAGGCCAATAGGCCAAGGGTTTGTATACTTGATATAGCCCACCGATATACCCCGGATTGGTGATAAACACCCTTCCTTCTCAAGAGAAAACAGCTTAGAATTTTGGTGGCATTGGCTCCCCTCCACGACTCATTAATGTCATTTGAGCACACCAAATTCAGACTCTTTGGGTAATGGATTTTGTGAGATAATGAGTAATTGATTTTTGAAATTAATTACTAATAGAAGAATCAGTTAACTATGTGATACATTTTTAAATAAATTGTTTTATTTAAAAATAAAGAAGTGTCACATACAACAATTAAATAATTAAAAATAATTATTTAATTTTTTATTTTTATTTTTTTTAGACTGCAGGAATCGGGTAGCACGACCCCCTATAAACTGCAGTGCGCCTGGTAAACTTTTTAACGTGACCGGCGGCGCTGGCGCGACACGCCCTCCGGTACCACGGGGACGGGGGAGACTAGAACTCGTGACCAGCAGAGCCGCAACGGAATTACTTAGCCAACCGAGCTAGGGCCCCCGCCCCTAAAAATAATTATTTAATTTAGAAGTAGTTAATTAATTAAATAAATTAGCAAATCTATTTAATTACAAGAGATGATTTAGGAATTAGTGACATATTGAATAAATATATTAAAACATATTTATTTGATAATCAAGAGGACAATAATGACAAAGATTAATTAAATAAAATGAGAACTTTATTTAATTATGAGTTGAC
>VDFB02026320.1:146720030-146739263 GCA_007258455.2 Sequoia sempervirens | reverse complement strand
TCAAGTCTCTCCCTCATACCCCCTCTCCCTCTCTCCCATCTACCCCTAAACCTTAAACCCTAAACCCTTGTACACCCCCTACCCTTTATCTCTCTCCAAATACCTACCTCCCTCTATCAAGTCTCTCCCTCCTAACCCCTCTCCCCCTCTTCCCTCTACCCTTAACCCTTAAACCTGTAACTGAGGATTTCTTTTAGGTTTGATTAGGAGTGTTAGCAAATCAATGTAAAAGACAACAACCCAAAGTCCTATCGAGTACAAAGGAAATTAAGTAATAAAATAGTTATACCTGTTTCTCAAAACTTCCATGATTACCTCCATAGTACCTTCTTACTTGTTGGATAATGCTTTGCCCTCAGATCCATCGTGCGAGCAATCTGAAAATATATGCCTATGTCCTACACCAAGCTTTGAAGGATTTGCATAAAAATGTCTAAAGCCTATGCCTAAATGCCTATGATTACCAATGTCTATGCCTAAACAATGCTAAGACTTGATCAAATAAAAATAAGAATTGCTATGAAAGTATAAGTGTGCAAGTGCAAGAATGTAATACACCTATAATATGTCTACTTGTGTGTGTGTAATTGAAAAGTGAGGAAAATAGCATTTTATAAAAAATGCCATTTCGAATGGATGGGCGAGATTGAAATCTAAGAAAGACCTAGAATGAGAGGTCTAGATTAAATATGAGAATCCTTAATTAGGGTTAGGGAAAATTCATGAATCGAACAATCAAGATAATATCTCAGATAATCGGATCGACAGTGGAGAATAAATGAGGTAAATTAATTAGAAAATAAAAATTTTTGAAAATCAAAAAGATAAAGACTGCCTGAGTTGTGAGATTTGAAAAATCAAGAAGATAAGATTTGAACTAAAGATTAGATTTGAAAAATCAATAGTCTACCTAATTACTTGATTTTTAGAAGATTAGTTTCCATTTTGAATTGAGTTAATTCAAATTATGGATTTTGTGAAATAATAAATAATTGATTTTCCAATTATTTACCAAAGTGAACTGTCAGTTAAGATTGTGATGACATTTTAAATAATTTCATTTATTTAAAATGAGAGGAATATTAATTACAACAATTAAATAATTAAAAATAATTATTTAATTTAGCAGATAAGATTAATTAATTAAATAAATTAATCAATTCATTTAATTATGACAGTAAGTGACATATTAAATAAATAAATAAAACTTATTTATTTAATAATCATGAAGAAATATATGATAAAGGGTAATTAAATAAATTAAGAAATTTATTTAATTAAGGGAAGACTTAGACAATTAATGATGTTTTTAATAAATAAATTAAATTTATTTATTTAATAATCATGAAGAATACAAAGACATGAATTAATTAAAAAATTATAAATTATTTAATTAATAGTCGAATGTGGACTAAGGACATAATTAAATGTCTTAATTATGCTAGGACGAAAGTGGTAAAAATGAAGCTTGTAGGCCTAGGTCATTTTTAGGTGTCTACATTTTTCCCCTCTTCATCATAATGTTGCTTGTCACATTGTGACAAAGAAAACAAGTCAGAGATATGCCCCAATAAAGGTACGGAGTATCATTTCCCCCTCAAGAAATTTTTCAAATTTTGGGTTGGCGACAGAAAAATTTGTAAAGGGTCCTGATAAATGAATTTAATGACCAGAAAAAAAATGACGCAGTTGGTTTTGGATTCATACATGTTTAAGACAGCCCACCAAGCAGTCAAACCTGGTCAAATGATCTTCCAGTATTAACCTTGGTTGAGAAATGCCATTTTGACTTTATAAATAGATTGACAAAGGGGTAAAAGTCAATTCATTTCTACTATTGACCTTACGAATTTTGAGAGCTCAGAGCGAAAAGCACAACAGCGAGGATGGTGATTCCAGTGTCAGAGCATTGCGGGGAGATCGTGCGGATATTCGGGTTGCTAGAGGGCTCAGAGCTAGCAGTATGTACCCTTGTCCCACTTTGTAATTTTCTTGTTTTGCGTCTCAATTTTAGGTTTCTAGGGAAAATAACAACTATGTCGCGATGCAACTACTTTCACGTAAGCCACAATCATCTACGCGTTTGATGCATATGATGCATCATGACGCAAATGACCAACTAATCGTAAGGTGGGTGAGGTATTGTGACGCATTCAGCTAACCGAGTCACATATGAGGGTTGGAATGCTGCAATTGTCATTTTGTACCACAATTGCACATTTGAGCGATGCATTCACCTTTTTGTGATGCAATTACCAGAATTCATGATGCAATTGCCATAATGCGACACATTTGGGCAACTAAGTGATGCAACTATCATGTTGTGAGGAATTTGAGAATTTTTGAGACACATTTGAATATTTGCAACGCAACTGCTATAACACGATGCATATGGTTTTTCCCTTTTACTGAGACCAATTGTGATACTTGTGAAACCCTTAATGTTTTTTATGATGTTGATAGTTGTCTAGAAAGTACCAATATATTGTTCGTCTTTTTATAGAGGCAGCTTGCCCCTATCTACACGCAAGAGAGTAGACCAACCACATTTTAGTTTGCCAACTAGTTGAGCCCGCAAGAGCGGCGACAATTGATGCGACTAGGGTTGTTCTACGTTGCCTACATGCCCGCCATTTAGGCGAATATTGTATTACTAACTGTGCTGTGCGAATGTTGGCATTCGAAAACTTGTTCATTCCACTTGCCAGGTGAGGCTACCATTACTCTGGAGGACGTCTACTAGATTCTTCGAGTGCCAATTCGAGGGGAGTGGATCATCTACGACCCTCGCCATAGTGAGCAGACCTTTAAAGTGTACTACTAAGATCAGGGTGTAGGATTGGGCATCTAGGGTTATGAGATCAGATGGGAGTTCATGGTAGAGCATTATGGTCGCTTTGATGCATTCCTTGCAACCTTGATTATAGGTATTTTGGTTCCCGACAATTGGAGACACAAATTCCCTATTGGCTGGGGAGACGTCCTAGTTGGCATGAGACGTGATAGGACCATTTATGCTTGGAGTCCCTATTTATTGGGGACTCTATACCATCAGTTGCATGATGTGGCCTACAAGAGGGCAGAGAGTATCTCCTATGGGACTACTTTGATGATTTGGGCTTGGGAGCACATTGCCATATTTTGTCCTCCCATTTAAAGACCACAGTTGGCTGAGGGGATGCCCTATGCCTATTACTATGATGATGCTTTATAGTAGACTTGAATGGGTGAGATAGTCTTGTGGTGACATTGGATTGACACGATGGTGCCTTTCATTTGGAGACCATACAGAGACTGCGAGAAGTGGGATGATGAGGACGAGTACCTTAGCCTTTGTAGATAGTACAGGTATTTGATTGGGAGGACCGTGCAAACCTCACTTATCATTGAGATGTATTTTCCACAGCATGTCCTTAGGTAGTTCAGAGAGTAGTAGGGTGTACCTGCAAGGACAACCAAGCATGCCTGGTCATCTAGAGAGTATGCTTGGGGACCAACCATTCTAGTGGCCTTTGCAGAGTAGTAGATTGATGGGCCAGGAGCCCAAGCATAGGGATGCAGAGGTGGGATAGTCGATCCTAGGATGACAATAGACTATGATTTATGGTGGCAGGCACACAGACTAGTGTTGTTGATAGATCCTAACAGGCTAGCACCTATGGATAGGCGGTCAATGATACCTCATGTGTCGAGGGCCAGACGGGGAGGCAGAGGTAGTGGCAGGGGTAGAGGCTAGGGTAGAGATGGAGGTAGGGGGAGATGATGGCAAAGATGGAGGCAGGGAAGATGATGGCATAGACGAAGGTAGGGGGAGATGATGGCGGAGATGGCCAGAGGCGGAGGCGAGATGGTCAGAGATAGGGCCGGAGGGTGCAACAACACATGGTGAGGGTAGCATTAGATGTTATCCCCGAGGTTGGCGAGGAGGGTGAGAGAGAGGAGCAGCCCCGACAGGAGGGAGAGGGTGAGGAGAGATGGGAGGAGGAGAGGCATGAGGGGGAGGTGGAGGAAGAGAGGCATAAGGAGGAGGAGAGACATCAGGAGGAGTTTTAGGTGGGGGGATAGGAGGAGGAGGCGGAGGTGGGGGGACAGGAGGAGGAGGCGGAGGTGGTAGAGGATGTGGCAGATGACGATGATGATGAGGATGATGCCATGGATGAGGTTGAGAGACTCCTCAAATGGCGGATGGTGGAGGGAGAGGAGGAGATACCATCCTCCGTAGGATTTCCCTAGGATGCAACAATAGATCAGAGGGTGGATGACCTACAACAGAGACTAGATGATAGCCTGGCACAGGTCAGATCACTACAGACAGAGTTAGAGGTAGTCTTGCTAGAGCAGGATTAGGCAGTGATCCGCTAGCAAGATGTGGCTCAGTGGTGCACATAGTTTGCAACATTATGCACAGGGCCTGTAGGGGACATGGCTCGTGAGCTAGCCAGGGTGAGCACGAGACTGGGACAGTATTAGACATTATATGAGGAGGCAGTGCCACCTGAGCGATAGGATCCTACCCTGTCATAGTCATAGATGAGGACACGCAGTGGCCATGGATCAGGTAGTGCTAGTGGCAGTAGGAGTCATACCAGCGTCGAAGGGTCTACCTCGATAGGGCACACATCTAGGCATAGGTCATTTCACTCTCGCTGGCACACCCCGAGTCACCATTCAAGCCCTAGTCATGGGTCAACTGGTTCAGTACAGAGGTTAGTACAAGGACAGCCACTAGTTGTTGATCCATCTACTTCTCAGAGTTAGGCAGCAATGACATCACAGATGTTCATTACTGTAGAGATGAGGCCTTCATTCACAGCTCCACTACTAGCACTGGTAGAGGTTGCAGTAGGTCCACCTATCAGTTCAGCCCCAGCTTCAGAGTTGCCACCACCACATTCTTCACCACGAGGGGATGATGAGAGTCTACCCTAGGGGCATTTTGTTATTATCACACACTATGTATAGATTATTGAACCTACGAGCTCCATTTTTGGGATATCTCCTAACTTTATCCTGTGACATTGTACCTTTTTGAGATGATAGTATATGATGATGTAGTTTTGATGTGGCCTACATGTGTTATGTGATGCACTTTTATTTAATGTATTATGATATGTATGATGTATGATGTTTATTTATGATGTAGCATGTATGTCCTATGATGCTTATTTGTGATTTTGATGCCATGATGATGCAATGCTTATTTATATGAGATGATAATGATGTGCATAATGTATGCAATGTTGATGATTATGTTAATGCAATGTTTTTTATTATGTATATGCTTTAATGCTATGGATGATGTATGTATGGACCTAATTCAATGTTTATATGATCATGTATGCACTTATGTTTTTGGATGTCATAGGCTATCATCGTGAGATGGACGAGAGAAGATGACGAAACTAATGAGAGAAGATGACTAGACCAAAGAGGAGAAGACGATGAGACCGACGGAGATGCATGTTAATTCCTAGACCAAATCCTTCAAAGCTTTACTATAGTACTTTAATATTTATTGCTCTTAATCATCATTGGGAAGATTGTTGTAATGGCCAACAAACACCAGGATATGACATAGATCAAGGTGTGCAAGGTCATACCATTATGTAAAATAGTCATAGAGTGTGACTGCCCCATTCTTTTTGTCATAGTCAACCACAAGTAGAAAAAGACAAGGACAAATCATGAAACATTGTTGCTTCTCTAAATCCTATTTCTAGGACATCCTTGAGAAACTAGCAGCATGATTGTTGAAATACAAAAATAGAGCCCTTACCATGATATGTTGTTGTTTTTCTAAATCCCAAAATCAGGACCTTGCTGAGAAACTAGTAGTCATGTGTGTCAATCGTCATGATACGTCGCTTCTTTCTCTAAATCTTGCTTAGTGGGATCTCACTGAAAAACTAATAACATGATAAAAAACCAAAAGACAATTTTCAAGTTTTTTCCAAGTGTGTCTAAATATCCATTGTTCCGATGTCAAGATGTCAGGTTTAATGATGATGAGATGCCTAAGTGCTAAAGCTTTGATAATGCTTAGACAATAAATGTCCAGATTTGCCAAATTCTGGAAAGACACATCCTGAATAATATTATTGCCAAGAGAATTGATCTCCAAATATCATGTGATGGTGATGATGACAATGCCTAGGAAGGACACATCCTGAGGCATACATGACACAGTTGGTTCTTCAGAAGGACACATCTGAAAAATACTGATGTCGAGAGGAATGATCCTTAGATGTCAAGAGGATCCCTCAAAATGTTAAATGATAGTAATGATGCCTAGGAAGGACACATCCGAAGGCATGAATGACAAAGGTTATATTTCAGAAGGACACATCTGAAGGTTAACTAAGATTTGATAGTTTGATGAGTTATGATGATTTGAATTGCTTTGACTGAGTTTGACTTGTGTTTGACTATATGCTGATATTGTCATGATGATATGATTGACCTGTTGATGAGATTGTCATATTGACATAATTGATTATCATGATTTACTTTTAGGAGTTTACCCATTTGGAAGTGATTCACTTTTCCTTGAGGATATTTTGATGTGTGTACCAGTATAGTGTCATGAATCTTATTGGACTAACCTAGTGCGGCCTTAGGGGCTCATCGACAGATGGCCTTGCCTACGTTATACACTTAGAGACCTTGTAGTTCGACATGACCAGTGACTTTGTCCAAAGGATAGAAGTTTGAATCATGATTTTATTCCGACAAACCTAAATGGACTGACCTAATGTCTCAGGGACTCAAATGTGAGTCTTGCCTACCTAGCAAGTGCACAGAGACAACATAGTTCAGACAAATGAAAAAGACTGATTGACCTGACTGACTTCGACAAGAGATGACACAACATTTGCATTCTTCTAGCAGTCAAATGTTTTGTTTGTAGTTTTGTTCAGGACATTTTATGATTTTTAGGTCTTTTTTAGAACTTTTTACGATGTTTTTGGTCTTTTTAGGACTTTTTTATGATTTTTTTTTTGTCTTTTTTTTTCAGGACTTTTTGCCAATGTTTTTATCTTTCTTTTCAGGACTTTTTATGATGTTTTTGTTTTTATTTTCAAGAATTTTTGCTAATGTTTTTGTCTTTGTTTAGGACTTTTTGCCAATTTCCAAGATCATGTGCGACATCCACTATAGTTTCATGATAAAAAATTTTCCCCCAGTCAGGTCCAAGACTTTTCCATTTTTAAGGAATATGGACAAGAAACTACTAGTTTACTAGATGGACAATCGTCAAGACTTTATGTCAATCATTTATCCACTATGACAGGTGGGTAGAATGTGGTGGCGATTTGTGTAATAATGGCAGAAATACCTTTCATCCTAGGCCAAGGTAGACAAAGTGATAGTAGATGGTAGAGCAATGATTGATTACGCATGGCACCTATTTGCCAGGTTTTCACCATGGTACTTGTCCAAAGCCCCTGTTTGCCAGGTTTTCACTATTGAACGAATCATTTTTCTCTTTACTATTTTCTTGACTTTTTATTTTTATTTTTATTTTTGGTGTTGCCAAGATACCTGTTTGCCAAGTTTTCATCAGGGCAACGATTTTTTTTCCATTTTTCAATTTTTTTTGTATTTTACGATTTTCAACCCAATCCTCTGATGCTATGCATAGAATCTTCAGAGATGTAAACTGTTGATGGGATCTGTCAATTGTTCTCCATCTGGAGTTGCCAGCTCATAGGCTTCAGAACCCAAAGAAGGTATGATAATATAGGGACCCAACCAATTTGGTTCAAACTTTCTTGGCTTTTCTCTGTCAGCTTGGTTCTTGGGGTTCTGCATGAGAACTAGGTCACCAATGTCAAAATTCCTAATCATAACCTTCTTGTTGTAGCTTTGACAAAGACGGTTCTGATATGCTTGGAGATGGTTCAGTGAATTTTTCCTTCTTTCTTCCAGCATTTCCAGCTCATGCAAGCGTGATTGTTGATACTCCTCTTCATTAGTTAAACCCTTTAGGGAGACTTGTAGCGAAGGAATTTCAACCTCAATGGGCAAAATGGCCTCAGTGCCAAAGACTAGGGCAAATGGAGTGGTCCCTGTAGGTGTATGAATGCTAGTTCGATAAGCCCATAGAGCAAGGTTGAGTTGTATGTGCCAATCACGACTAGCGTCATTAACAGTCTTTTTTAGGATTTTGACAATGGTTTTATTTGATGCCTCAGCTTGACCATTTCCTTGTGGGTAGTATGGAGATGAAAAGTGGTGTTGGATATGAAGTCGCTCACATAACTCACGTACGTCTTGGTTTTTAAACGGACATCCATTGTCAGTGATGATGGATTATGGAAGGCCATACCAGCAAATGATGTAGTTAAGGATGAACTTGGATATTTGTTTGCCAGTAATATATGTCAATGGGATGGCTTCAATCCACTTCATGAAATACTCAGTGATAGTGATAATGAATTTGTGGCCGTTGGAGAAGGTTGGATGAATTTTACCCATGAGGTCGAGTCCCCATTGAGAAAAGGGCCAAGGAGAAGTGATTGGTCAAAGTTCCTGTGCTTGAGCATGAACCAAATCACTGTGAATCTGACATTTGTGACAAGTCTTGACATATTCAATTGCATCCTTTTCAATGGTTGGCCAATAATACCCAAGTCTCGTTACTTTATTAGCTAGAGTAGGACCACTCGCATGAGACCCGCATATACTATCATGCACTTTGCGTAAGGTCGTACGTGCTTCGTTGGTGTTGAGAAATCTAAGGAGGGTGTCGTGAAAACTACAACGATAGAGGGTGTCACTAACAATGGCATACCTTGCAGATTTTTGAATGAAATACTTCCTTTCGTTATTGGATAGGTTCAATGGAAGGACTTGAGATTTTAGGTAGTCATAAATATCTTGATACCAGGGAGAGTTGGGATCGACAAGTTCACAAACCATTTTTGATTCTGGGATATCATATGCCAGTATCATAAGCTGTTCTAATAAGAACTCAAATTGTGACACATTTTTAGGGATGTCTAAGAGAGAACCAATAGTAGCCATTGCATTAGCTACCTTATTCTGTGTCTTGGGGATTTGTTCAAAATAAATCAATTGGAAGTATGTTAAGAAACTATCAACCATCCTCTTGTAGGGAAGCAACTTCTCATCCTTTGTTTCAAAGTCATCATTCACTTGGTTGATAATGAGCTAGGAATCCCCAAATACAAGCAACATCTGAATTTTCCATTTAATTGCCATCTTGAGACCTGTGAGTAGTGCTTCATATTCGGAAATGTTATTTTTACAAGGGAAGGTGATCTAGAATAACTTAGGAATTGAATCCCCCTATAGTGTGATAAACAAGATTCCAACACCTGAGCCATGACTAGTATGAGACCCATCAAAATATAGCTTCCATGGTACCACCGGCTCCGCATGAAAAATGGATTGATCGGAAAAATCAGTTACTAGTGGATGAGTGACTTGAATCGGTGCATCCGCCAGTTGATCTGTGATTACCTGTCCTTTTATTGCCTTATGCTCGACATATTGTATGTCATACTTGCTTAGTATCATGACCCATTTTTCCAACTGCCCTGTTAATTCCACCCGACTTAAGAGATATTTCAGTGGATCAATCTTGGTGACCAGTTGTGTCTGGTGACTGAGCATATAGTGTCTTATTTTTTGGGATGCAAAGACAATAGCAAGGCATGCACATTCAATGTTTGTGTAGTTCAACTCATACCCTATCAGTGTGGGGCCGATGTAATAGATGGCTCTTTCTATTCCTTCATGATCATTTTGTGCCAGTAATGCCCCCAGTGTTGAACTAGTAGTTGAGATGTATAGGATCAATGGCTTTCCATGAATGGGAGGCATGAGGACTGGTGTTGATAGTAGGTAATCTTTGATTTACTGAAAGGCTTATTGACATTTATTTGTCCATACAAAGGGGATATCCTTGCACAACAGATACTGGAATGGGTGACACTTGTTTGCCAATTGGGCTATGAAACGTCAAATAGATTGTACCCTGCCTTGTAGAGTTCTGAGTTCATTGATTCCTCTGGGTGGAGGCATGTCTATGATGGCTTTGACCTTTTCTAGATCAACCTCTATGCCTCTTTAGGAAATTATGTATCCCAATAGTTTACCTGATGTGACCCTGAAAGCACACTTCTTAGGATTTAGCTGAACTTTGTACTCTTCAAGTCTCTTGAAAATTGTGTCAAGTACCTTCAAATGATCTTTCTTGGTTGCTGATTTGGCCAATAGGTCATCTACATAATCTTCCATTATTTTTTGCATCATGTCATGGAAGATCATGGTCATAGCCCTTTGATATGTGGCACCTACATTTTTGAGACCAAATGGTATGACGTTCCAACAGTATGTAACCCATGGGCAAGTAAATGCCATTTTGTGCTGGTCTTTAGGAGAAATGTGGATTTGATTATAGCCAGAGAAACTATCCATGAGGGATAGCATCTCATATCCTACTGTAAGGTCAACTATGATGTCTATGTTTGGTAGAGGAAAGTCATCTTTTGGGCATGCTTTATTTAGTTCTTGGAAATCTATACAAACACAGATCAGCCCATTTGGCTTTGTGACTGGCACTAGATTAGAAATCCATTCAGAGTAGTCAATAAACCGTATGAATCCAGCATCTAGCAATTTCTTTAACTCGGCCTTGACCAATAAAGCAACTTGAGGGTGCATTTTGTGCAACTTCTGCTTGACTAGTTTAGCATTAGGTAATAGTGGTAGATGGTGCAGAACTAGTTTTGGGTCCAATCCTAGCATGTCAGCATAGGACCATGCGAAGTTGATTTTTCATTCTGCAAAGAATTTATGAAATTTTGGTCTCTCTTCTTTGGTCAATGATGCAGCAAAGACGACCATCTTGGGATCTTCTATAGTTGATATGTTATCCTCTATTGTGTCTTCAATAAGCATGGCTGATTTCTCTTGTTGCATGGGGAGAAAGTCTAGTCCTCCATCTTTGGGCACCTCAGAGAGGTTTTCACCCTCAAATACATCTTTTATTTTTACTATTTTATCATCAAAAGGTGCCTTTCGGTTTTCACCTAGAGAGATTTCATTTTTTATTTTATTTTTACTTTTACTTTTGCGACTAGAGGATGGAGCAGTCCCACCAAAGTATGCCATGCAGTATAAATCAATGGCGAATCCTGATTTGTGGTCCCCGCTGGGTATGCTTTCTCATAATCCCATAAATTCATCAATTGCCTCATCATTCTGAAATGTGTCTAGGACTGGCGGTCCTCATTGGTCCCAATCGACTAGCTCAGGGTAAACTAAGGAAATTCCATCGTCAATGCTAGTGAACTAAGGTGAGAATGTAGACAACATGTAGACAGATTCAGTGATGTTGTAGATGAGATTATCATCATCCAACTCTACATCAAACTCTATCCAATATTCTCCTTCACTAGTGTCATATTCGTTGTCAAAATAAGGGGTGAAGGTTTTAGAGCCCTAGTTGTCAATGTCATCTGATACTTCAGATGGATTGGACCGAGGGGGTTCAGATGATGGGTGTTGTACATCATGGGAAGTGGTAATGGGACTTTGACTATTTGGTGCCTGTTCAATTTTGAATGTTTGCCAAAATTATTGTTTAGAGGTCAGTTTCCCTGGTTTGACAAACAAATCATCAAGACAACAATCACTTAGGGACCGTTCTGAGCCAAATTCCCACTCTTCGGAGTCCATTTCGATGAGGCTTTCCCTAGTAGTCTCGACACTATTTGAACCATGTACTCGCTCATTTGAAAGTCCAAAGGTACATTGATCATCATTGTCGGGTGATCCAAACCCTAATCCAAGATACTTCAGAATTTGAAAAGTTTCTATGGGTTCCCTTCAGCTAGTTTTATTTCTTCCTAGGCCACTAATACCATCGTAGCCTTTAGCCTTCATTATGTCATAAACCTTGCCATACTTTTGAACTGGTAATGGGGGTAGTGCAACAGTATCCTTATAGATCCATCTTGTAATGTCAGTAAGGTCTTCATTACTCATGTCTCCCCACTTGATAAAAACTATTTTCAGTGGAACTTTGAAAGTTTCCCTGGGTTCCATTTTGAAACATGGCCGACCATATATCTTTGGAGACTTGGCTATTGTTGTTATGTTGTATGTTGTATTTAGTTTGAATTCTCCATAGCCAAGGTCCTGGATTTTGACAGTGGATTCAGTCTGAGGGTTTGTGGTAGGTGGTGGTGTGGCAGAAGACGTGGATGGAGCTGACATGGAAGATGGTGAAAGGGTGGATGGGTTAATGTACTTGGAAGATGAGGAGCTAGGTGCTTCTCGATTAATAGGCACTCAGTTTTCTGAAATACCCTTGAGGTTGGTACAGTATTGGAAAGGGTTGGGGTCTCCGTATATGGTTATTTCTGTGCTGTCAAATGGAAACTTTAGGCATTGGTGATATGTGGATGGGACGACTTTTAAGGCATGAATCCATGGACAGCCAAGCAAGATGTTATATGGTAGTTCCAAATCTAGGACCTGGCAGGTTGTGTCCACAATGACTAGTCCCACTCTGATAGGGAGAGAGATAATGCCACATGAAGAGCATTCCTCATCATCATATGCTTTGATCATTATACTCTTTTTTGGATCTACGCATGCATCAGAGAGCCCTAGAGCCTTAACCAATTTGAGGGAGCATATGTTCAATCCTGCTCCTCCATCTACTAAAACCCATCTAACTTTGTGCTTGTGGACAAAAGTTTCTATGTGCAATGCATCATTGTGGTTGGTTTTAGGTGATGAGTAATCTTGCTCTGAGAAGGTGACATGGTGAGGTGTAGTGAGATATCCCACCATGGTTTCAAATTGATTGACATCGATGTCCTTAGGGACCGACGACTCAAGTAGGGTTTTATCTAGGATATCTTTGTGTGCAAGAGATATACAAAGTAGCTCAAGTATAGATATTTGTATAGGAGTCTTTCCTAGCTGGTCGATGAGGTTGAATTGACTTTTGGGTTTCCATTACTTTGTGGTCAGGACAAGTTTTGGCTGTTTATCAGATGGGCCAAGTATAGTTATTTTGGGTTCTCTAGTAGGAGGTGGACCAGCTATGGTAACTTTGCCACTGTGAGTAGTAGCATTACATTGGGGCGCTCTCCTGACCATAATGGTATTGATGTATTCATTATCAGTTTGTACATTATTTATAATTGGTCCACTAGAATAATCATACTTGGCTCGGGCGAAGTTAGCTTGATTATTGTTTGTCTATGGACCTAAGGTGGAAACATTATGAGAACCATGGTCCTACATTGTATTCTTGTGGATAGAATGTTCTGAATGGGAGGTGAATTGAGATCCGCCTACTTCAATGATACGGCTTTCGATAAGATCTTGTATTAGATTTTTCAACTGTCGACAATTAGTAGTATGTCCTTTTTCTCGATGGTAGTCACAAAATGTATTATCATTCCACCATGTTGGTTTGAATTATCCTAGGTCATATGGTTTTGGTTCTTGAAGTATGATGACCACATTCTAGATGCATTTCTTGAGGACTTCTTCAATGGGTTCCCCCAAAGAAGTGTATGTGCGACCTTTAGAAAATTGTCTCATTTGACGGTATTGTCCCTGATTGTTTTGAAACTTTGGTTGTTTGAAGGAACATTGGGAGGAGGTGTCAATGTCGTTGGTTTGTTTTGTTGTTGAACCCCTTTTAGGGCTAGTACAGTACCCACAATGTTTGCAGCCTTGGCATCAATAATGCCATCATTTGTAACGTGTTTATTTTTAACTCAATATTTGTTTTTGTCGGCAGGTGGATTGACGTTTGTGTTTTTGGGACTGTACCTCAGTTCTTCCTTTGCGATAAGGGCTTTCTCAATCTGGACCCCTTTTTCAACTAAGTCTATGAAGTTTGTGCAACAATGTACTTGCAGTGCATATTTTAGGGGCCCAAGGAGTGTTTGCACGAACATGTCAACCTTTTCCCTTTTGAGTATATCAATATGACATCAACTAGCTAGACTTCTCCACTTTTGAAAGAATGGGATGAAAGTCTCCCCAGCATCCTCTTGTGTGAGATTGCACAAGCTAGTGATAGAGGTATCCATGTCAATGTTGTACATGCAATTTTTTATGAATTTTTGTTTAAGCTCATCCCATGTTTGGATATCCTTTTGATTGGAAAATCATTCAAGGGCAGGACCCGCTAGACTTTTAGAGAAAAGTCTCATCAAGTATGTTTGTTCATAAGCGATGTCCATACAATTAGTTGCAAACTTGTGAACATGTTCAATGGGGTTTGTCTTGCCTCTATATTTTGTGAAGTTGGGTGACACATATCCTGGAGGAAATGGGGGCATGTATAAGCTCATGTCGAATGGGTATACATTTAGATCATATGATATTTCTGATTTCCTACCTGATGCGTATATGTTTTGGATAGTTTTCTCTACACCCATCAATCTTGTTTGTAAGGCATCCATAACAGGATCATTTGTGTTTTTGTATGTTGGATTGCTTGGTACACCATAGGTTCCTATTTTTTGTGCATAAATATTGGTGTATTGTGGTGATATGGATTGTTGTGACATGTATGATATGTGCAGATTGGTGTGTTGTTGGTATTGAAAGTTAGGGTTGGGTGTATGTTGGTGAGTATGAACATTAGATGAGTAGGTTGGGATGTTTCCCCCAACCATGTACGTCATTAACTGGGGGATGTGATGACCATGAATGTTATGATGTGTTAATGATGCCATGGGTTGTGTTACTTGGCCGCCTTGTGCGAATTGTTGGGTTTGCACAAGGGGAACATTTGTATTCATACCTTGGGAGGTAATGACATGTGATTGCATTGTCGTGTTAACATTTTGTTGTTTTCCTTGGATAAAGATATGTCCTTTGCCTCTTCCCAAAAGATTTTGTGAGATACCACTGAGTGGATATGTTGAAGGTGTGCTCGTAGTAGTAGATGTAGCTATTAAGGGGGAATTAGTGTGACTTGATGATGCCCCCATTGCATTTACCGTAGTGATAAAGAGAGGATTGGAGTAGCTTTCCCACATTGTTGAGGAGACAAGAGTGGTTCTAGCCGATTGTGATAGTGTCATGGATGTTGTGGGCATTGTGGATGATTGTGATCCTCTAATGGATGTTGTGTTTATTGAGTTGGAGGTTTTTGGGACATTGGGAGTGGCATGCACTGTCGTTGTAGTGTCAAAGAAACTATTGCTCATAGTGTTTGGAGGTTGACCACTGTGTGACATGTTATGCATGTTGTTGACATTAGGGTCTGGAGGCGTTGATTGTATTGTGGTAATGTCAACCCTTGGGGTAATTTGGCCCCTTGACTCAGGAGTATGGCCAAGTATCTGTCTCTGACATAAAGGACCATTGTTTCAATGAATTGAGAGGCCTCTGGGTCTTGTGCTACTACCTCTAAGTTTTCCTTAAGTATTTGACACTACTCATCTTTACACAAGAATGGTTCAAATGGACTGTTTGATGAGGGTGGTGTCATCATTAGAGGTTGATTGTTTGTATTACCAAATGGATCATCGAAGGTCCAATTTGGGTCATACGTTGGATTGTTGACAGTGGATGTGGGGTCTTGTCGAAAGTTTTCCATTTGTCATTGTTGTTTTTGAAGTCTAGTTTCCACCATGAAATGAGATTGCTGAAGTGAAAAATGACAACTAAATGTAGTGATGACACTATGTAAGGTTTAAGTTCAAAATGACGACTAGGATGACTAATGTTTTTGGATTTTTGTGAATAGGATATGCAATGTGTAGACTTAAAATGCAATTTAAGACAAGGGTACCTAAGCACTTCTAAGCTCAAACTTTGTTTTTGATTTCGGTTACTAAAGGACTTTGTTGAAAATGACAAGGTGACAAGGTCTAAATGACTAGTGAGTTTTCTTAACTAGACTTTTGAGTTGGAAAATATCACAAAAGAGGACAATGACTAAAAAAAAGGGTTTGACAACTTAGTCCAAAAGAGACTAGTTTCGAAAGCAATGACATTGCAAATTGTGCTGAGATTTTCTTAATCCTAAGTATGCAAAATGTGAACCTAGGGACAACCTAATGCCGAATGTATGCAACTAAAAATAATGAAGGATGAAACCTATGCTAACGAATGCAAACTAATGGTTGAAACTTTGAGCAATTTCAAACTTGGTTTCTAACATAATTCCTTTGGAAAAATGTGTTTGACAAAATACTGACAAAGTGTGGACTCAGATTTTGGATCTATTTCAGGGTTTGATTCGAGACAGGTGAATGTGTCGTTTGAAGCTATGAATGCATCACAGTTTGTCAAATGTGGTTTGTTTTTGCAATTACGGCTTTAAAACTGGCATATGCGACTCAGTTTTTCATATGCGGCTATAAAGTGTTCAGATGCATCATGATGCATATAGATGCAGCATTTTAAATGTCAAATGCAGTTTAATAGAGCAATTACAGTTCAGAAAGTCGATTGCGGTTCAATAGATGTGACACAGTTTTGTTTAAAATTGATTTTCTTGTTGTTTTGATGGCAAGTTTGATCTGTTTAGTGTTGAATGTTTTGTTTAGAACTATGATGAAACTAGAAAGCACTTGACAAACATAGTGTTTTGAATGTAACCAATCGCACATCAAATAAGCACTATCCTAGGTTAGGCCAGGATAGTATTCACTAGATTCCACGCGGGTTTCCCCAACCGCATATCTATAGCATGTGAATTCAGAAGCTTGGCTACATAGGCTCCCCCTTACAATGCACTCTCTTCTCAAGCCAACCAAGCTTCCAACCCCCATGAAACTCCCATGGTAGGTTGATCACCTCTACTACAAACTACGAAAGTGTCGATGCCTTCACACCGACCGATGCTACGCTAGCAAATAGAAGGTTTTTGGCTTACTACACAAAAAAATTTAGTTCGGGGCCCTCGTTCAAGTGGCCATACATGGGGCAAGAGATTAATCACCAATAAGGTGGCACTCTAGCCTGAAGATGTTAAGCTCAACAGGGTTTAAGGGAGTACAACTCTATTCGTATGACACATCTACACTCACAATCTTAGGTTTTCCCTTAAGATTTACATTTATATACTGGTCGGGGGTAGCTTGGCCTTAGCTCCATTGTCGGTTTGAGTCACGTTGGGATGATGAAATCCCCAAGCAGGCCTAATTTCTAGAGTTGGTAACCATTTCTCTTACACCCAAGATCACCCGAGAGCACAAGGGGAGATGATACTTTGATATACCAAATCGTTAGGTAAGAAAAAATAAAAATGAGTCTGGGTTTTTTATCACCAAGTATTCACAAGGTGAGAGCATACTCCCCTATCATTTTACAAACACATTCAAACAAAGAAAATAGAGGTTTGTTTTAATTGCACCAAAAAGGAAATGTGAGTTACACTACTAAAAATGTAAACATATTGTTTTGATGTTTGGCCTTTGACAATCGAACCTACAAGACAATCCGTTAGTAGTTTGAGTGTTTGTCTTCAACCCATGAAGAGTAACTACCAACAAGCTGCAAATCTTGATTAGTAACAAAAAACCTTATGCTAGACAACATGTAGGAAATAACCAGGTTAAAAAGAAATGCATAAAATAGCAAAAAACTCAATGTAAAATAATAGAAAATCTTAGCAAATGATTGCGTCGCGACAAAGTGATTGCATCGCTTTGTGTATCAGACGTGTTCCAATATTTCAAATGCAGCTTTCCCAAGGTTGATTGCATCACGACAAAGTGATTCTGGCTTTTTTGTTGTTAGATGCATCGTGATGCATCAGATGCGTCATGATTTTTAAAAAAGTGGTTGCATCGCTCCGTACCTGTACCTGCAAAACAATAGAAAACACAAAAAAATGTATAGAAATAACTAGAAAAATAGAGTCAGGTTCACCAATGTAACTGAGGATTTCTTTTAGGTTTGATTAGGAGTGTTAGCAAATCAATATAAAAGACAACAACCCAAAGTCCTATTGAGTACAAAGGAAATTAAATAATAAAACAGTTATACCTGTTTCTAGAAACTTCCATGATTACCTCCATAGTACCTTCTTACTTGCTGGATAATGCTTTTCCCTTAGATCCATCGTGCGAGCAATCTGAAAATATATGCCTATGTCCTACATCAAGCTTTAAAGGATTTGCATAAAAATGTCTAAATCCTATGCCTAAATGCCTGTGATTGCTAATGTCTATGCCTAAGCAATGCTAAGACTTGATCAAATAAAAATAAAAATTGCTATGAAAGTATAAGTGTGCAAGTGCAAGAATGTAATACATCTATAATATGTCTACTTGTGTGTGTGTAATAAAAAAGTGAGAGGAAAATAGCATTTTATAGAAAATTCCATCTTGAATGAACGGGCGAGATCGAATTCTAAGAAAGACCTAGAATGAGAGGTCCAGATTAAATCTAAGAATCCTTAATTAGGGTTAGGGAAAATTCATTAATTGAACAGTCAAGATAATATCTTAGGTAATCAGATCTACGGTGGAAAATAAATGAGGTAAATTAATTAGAAAATAAAGATTTTCCAAAATCAAGAAGATAAAGACTGCCTAATTTGTGAGATTAGAAAAATCAAGAAGATTTGAATTGAAGATCATATTTGAACTGAAGATCAGATTTGAAATATCAATAATCTGCCTGATTACTTGATTTTTAGAAGATTAGTTTCCATTTTGAATTGAGTTAATTCAAATTATGAATTTTGTGAAATAATAAATAATTGATTTTCTGATTTTTTACCAGAGTGAACTGTTAGTTAAGATTGTGATGACATTTTAAATAATTTCATTTATTTAAAATGAGAGGAATATTAATTTCAACAATTAAATAATTAAAAAAAATTATTTAATTTAGTAGACAAGATTAATTAATTAAATAAATTAATCAATTCATTTAATTATGACAGTAAGTGACATATTAAATAAATAAATAAAACTTATTTATTTAATAATCAAGAAGAAATATATGACAAAGGGGAATTAAATAAATTAAGAGATTTATTTAATTAAGGGAAGACTTTAGACAATTAATGACGTATTTAATAAATAAATAAAATTTATTTATTTAATAATCATGAAGAATAAATGACATGAATTAATTAAATAATTATGAATTATTTAATCAATAGTCGAATGTGGACCAAGGACATAATTAAATGTCATAATTATGCTAGGATGAAAGTGGTAAAATGAAGCTTGAAGGCCTAGGTCATTTTAGGTGTCTACA
>VDFB02026320.1:146652021-146709182 GCA_007258455.2 Sequoia sempervirens | reverse complement strand
GATGAGTGTGTTTTATCGTTTTACTTTCATTGCTTTGAGTTAGGGTTATTTCTATCTTTTAAAAGCTATGGTCCTATAAATTCTCTAGAACTAACACTCACCCTAGGTCATAGGATACAACTCAAAGGTTAAATAGTTGAAAATTCTCTATTAGAACCCCAATATACATAAACCTATGTTTCCCAAAGTTCAAGGTGCCTCCTCTTCAACCCATTCCAGAACCCTTTCTTAGGATGTAATTGACTTGCTACCCTCATCTATGAACAAGAAAATAGAGGCAAAGATATTATTTCAAGGCCCTACTATGAAGGAAGGAGTGATGGATAAATCTTTCTTCATAAAGGATGTCAGAGTACCTTACATTGGGTAGTAGTTGTTTCAACACTAGTTTGGGAATAGGAACCTCAAAGCTCCTCTCAGTAATCCTTGGAGGTTGGATATGGGGAAGATGATTGTTCCCTATGTGTACATGGATATAGAAATCTTGAATGATATCACCTCAAAGTATGACCCTATTTCTAGGGTGGTCAAAGCATTTGATGGGGTGGTAATGGTAAGAATAACTACAGAGGAAATTGAAGAAGTGTTTGACTTGCATGAATGGAGTCAAGCTATGGTCCCTTTAGATATGGATAATATTAGAAATGAGCACAACAATTATAAGGTGTTCATCACAAAAATGATGCTACCTATGCGCACTGTAGTGACTAGTACTTGGAAGCACAAAAGGAAAATTAAGATTGATGACAAGGAGCTCGAAGCTTTTCCAATGAGCTATTTCACTAGCTATTTCAGAAATATTGTGTACTCTTTGTACCAAATCATTGGTACCAATCCACCTTATACATTACAGAAGGAGTACAACTATTTGGCCACACATTTACAACACCCATGGTATAGCATTGTCTATGACTATGGTACTTATCTAGTAGAACACATCCACAAGGGATTAGTTGAGCTAAAAGAGGGAAAACAATGGGAAAAGTTTTGGTGGTACTCACTATCAATGCACATGTTTTTTCATAAAAGAAAAAGGGTTTTTGAGAAGGATATCAATTTGGAAAGGAAAACAAAAGGTGTCGACTTATTTGTCCAATGTTGGACCCAATTTCTAGATAGAGATGATAAGAAGTATAATTTTGTAATGTTTTGAAATGTTTTCACATCTAGAATAAGGTCTCTAATATATGAACCACCTAGAATTCCCAGAGAAATTCATGAGTTCTTGAGACCCAAGGAGATGAGGCCAAACTTGAATTGTAGTCATAACTAGGGAGATCTGATTTTATATCCTGACAAGACCATCTTTAGAGTTTTTGGTAGTGGTCTAGACCCATATGTCTTTCTAAGAGATGTGCCTCTAAGAATATGATTCCTAGAATTCATGAGTCAGTTAAGAGCTTTACAGGAAACACATTTACCTAGATCAACAAGGAAGGGGTTATTCTTTCTAGAATGGACAACATTTGTGGATTACATTTTAACAAAAGGGGCATGGAATCAAATAGTACATCTACTGGGTCCTTATAAATTGATGGCTATGCACCCAAGAAATTGTGATCCTAAAGGCTTCATTAATAAAATCAAAGTATAATATAAAATGGGTAATTTTGTGCATGTTTTTGATTACCCTGAGGATGTCATTAAGAATGTTCTTAGCTTTGAAGAACATGATGAAAGGAAAGCTAAATACCTCTCTTTAGGAAGATGGTAGAAGCAAAAGGGAAAAACAATCCTCAATATGATCCTCTACAAAACATATCTGGTGAATTTAACAAAGTTATGCATGTCATGGACAAGTTTTTGAAGATCCATTGATATTTGCAAAGATCATAGCAAAATTGCTCCCAATTTGTCCCAAGGTACTTGGGTGGCGACTCTAATGTCTCTACACCAATGCAAACCAGTGTTCAAGGATATTCAAGAAGTAGAAAAGAAAAGTGCAACAAAACCAAAGAATATGATGAAGGCGAAAATGACTCAAGCTCAAATGAGAGGAACACAAGTCATATGAAGAAGCATCTAGAATAGAAGTTGGAAGGTGAATTATCTAAGAATAAAGGAAATTGGATAAAGGTAAAGGATGCAAGAAAATGTAAGTCTACACCTCATCCTACCCCTAAACATTAAATGCATTCTAATTCTAGTTCAGGATGTGAAAATAATATGTTAGACTTCAGTGATAATGCTTTTAGTGAGAGGGGAGAGGTTTTTATGAAGACTATTGTAAATGAGTATTCCTAAGACCCTGACATGCAAGCTATGAAGTAGAGAGAAAGGGATAGAATAAAGAGAGACAATGCTAGTGCTAGGCATGCTAGAGTGAAATGATATATCACCCCAAATTCCCATACATAAATCCCTATCCCTAATGACTTGCTAACTATAGATGATTATTCCCATGATCCACTTCCTTTCCAAGTCAAAAATATAGTTACATCTAATAGAGAGTCTACCTTGCCAAATGAGGAAGAGGTATTGAATGATGTATATTTTCTTAATCAAATAATATCTAAATGTAATGAAAATAAAAGGAAAAGGGAAGTAGAGAAGGAGAAGAGGATTAGAGAAGCCATGATGAGAAGGGATATGTTAAGGAGAAAAGTGGAGTAAATGGAAGCATTAGATAAATTATCATCTCAAGCTGACTAAGAAGATGGTCCAGTAGTGCAAGAAATTGTAGGAAAAATCCCTATAAATCCTTTAGTTGATAAGACTATTGCAAGCCCATGAACCAATACTGCTAAAAAAATTGCTATACCACTGCCTCCCCCTCTTAAGAATAGTAAGTGTGAATCCCATGATATTGATAAAGGGAAGCACCCTATGAATGAGATAAAAGCTAATGAAGGGGTGAATATTAATGAGGGGGGTGCTTCAAAGAAAGATACATCTCAAGATGAGTCCATTTCAATTTTTGCTAAATTAATGAAGGAGAATGAAGAATTGAATAGGAAGACAAAGGAAATGAAAAAGAAGCTTAGTTTCTTGGAATCTACATAGAAAGATCCTATCCCTGAAACCCATAGTCCTCAAGGCTGCTCATCCTCCTCAAAACCTCATACTAGTGACAAAATTTCACCTACCGGTAACCCCTCCAACTCTTCCTCACAGCTTGAAAATAAGAGCAGAACCATCCACTTTAATGATCAACATGATTCTCAACACAAAAGGTCTAGACATAATTGTGAAAGAAGGAAAGATAATGAAAACCAAGATGAGGAAGAAGGACCTATGGTTAGAAGATTATTGTATACTGAGAGGTATAGCTAACTGTGTTTTGAAAGTATTCCTAGATACCCAAATCTAGAGCTAAAAAATTCCAAGAAACATGTGCTTAAATTTACTAGAAACAATGCTCTCTGTGGGTATGATCATTTGAAGGCATTTCAAAGTTTTATAGAAGACTTTTAATTATGGGATGAGGATGTGGCTATGACGTATTTTAAGTAGTCTCTAATAGAAGATGTAAGGGACTGGTATAGGAGCTTGCCCAACATGAGCATTGAATCCAAGGATTCATTCTTCCAAGTCTTCAAAGAGAAATATATGACTACATCAACCTGTGATTTAGATTAAATGAATTCAACAACATTACAAAGGGGCACAATGAAATGGCTGCTAAATTTAATGCATGATTTTAGAAGGAAATGTATAAAATACCTAGATTTATGAGGCCTCATGAAAGAGCATGTTTGGTTGTCTATTGTAATGCATCTGATTCTAAGATGTGTTATCTACTCAGAGAAAAAAATCCACAATCCTTAAAGGAGGCCTACAAGATGGTAGTAAACATTGAAAATAATAGAAGGGTGTCTGGAAAAGTTGGTAGAAGAGATGACCCTAAGCCTTCTAAGAATTCAAAAACTTAGAATGAGAAGGTAGCTAAAGTTACAACCCTAGATGAAAATTTGGATCAAGTGTTGAATCCGTTATAGAGGTAAGCCAAGAATGACAAACCTCGGTTCCAAAGGAATGAGAGGCCTCCAAGGCTTCAAGATTATCCATACCATACCAGCTGGCATAATGGAAATCCTATTCAAAATAATCAAAATAATTTTCAAGCCACACCTGAACCCTTACATAAAAATACTACAAATGTTGTGGGAGACTTACCCTAGTGTGAAGTTTGCAAAATGCCTCACTCCTCACATCAGTATGTGGTTTCTAGGTCCATGGAAGAAAGACAAGATGATCAGAGGGAATATGACTTTCCCCATAATCTAGATGAAACTGCAAATATATTCATGACTAGATCAAATATGGACTATAGTGACTACTCTTCCAATGACAATGTTGACACAAACGATGTGGATATGCAAAGCTAAGGAGTAGTTCTACACCATCAACAAGTGTTTCTTGATGAAGAAAGAGAAGATGAATACACTACTTATAATCTTAAGGCATGCAATGTCTCTCTGAGGAGACCTTCAAATGAGGAAATAGAGAAATACACCATTGCATTAGTAGCTAGGGCTCAAGCGAGAAATGATCTCCATCTAAGGAATAGGGTGGTGAGTGGTAACATAAGCCATACGAGAGGCATATTTTGATGGAGCTTGCTTGAAAGAGGGCTTAGGTGCTGGGGTCATTCTTATATCTCCCCAAGGTAATAATTTCAAATATTCCATTTTACTACAATTTGCATGTACCAATAATGTAGTTGAGTATGAGGCCTTACTTCATGGTTTAAAACTTGCCTCCAAACATGGGATAAGTTGTTAAAGGTATTTGGTGATTCAAAGTTGGTAGTCTCCCAAGGCAGGTCCAAGTTTGTTACTAAGGACAAATGGTTGAGGAAATATAGAAATGAAGTTTTGGATACTATTGAGACATTTGATTCATTTGGAATGGAATGGATAGAAAGAGGAAAAAATTCCAGAGCGGATCTATTGCATAACATTGCAGTTAAATTCGATGATCTGACTTTTGATGGTATCTCAAGGATTGAGCTGTAGACACAACCTGCAGCTCTTGAAAATGTAAGTAATTGGAAAGTGTTCGAGGATGATAATGACATTTTGAAGTTTCTACATTGCATTGACCAGTATGAAATTCAAGAGATTGAATTTAGTTCATATGTGGTATAAGTTGATGGGAAGGAGACATTGTTTGGAAGTGAAGTAATCCAGTTGAAAAAAAACAAGATCCCCAAGTGATTAGTTTCACTTGAAATGGTTTTTGATGGCCTGGATAGGTCAAGTGCTAAGAAAAAATCAACACATAAAGAAGACCTTAAGGAGATAAATTTGGTAATAGATAATTCCCCTAAGAAGGTGTACATTGGTAAAAAGATGAAGCCCCATGTTAGGACTATGTTAATTGCCCTATTAAGGAAATACATACATTTGTTTGCATGGTATTATGATGATCTAAATGCATATAGGGAGGACCTATTCCAACATGAGATCCTATTAAACCCTGATACTAAGCCCTTTAGGCAGAAGCAAAGACCGATTAATCCTACTTTGAGACCTAAAATGCAAGAGGAACTAGAAAAGTTGAGTGATGCGAGAATCATTAAACCTATAAGGAATTCCTAATGGGTATCTAATTTGGTTCCTATCAAAAAGAAGAATGGTGACCTAAGGTTATGTGTGGATTTTAGGAATCTCAATGTTGCATCCTTGAAGGATGATTATCCCTTACTTAACATGGAAGCAATGTTACAAAAGGTAACACGTTGTGAGTTTCTTTCCATGATGGATGGATTTTTGGGATATAACTAGGTCATGGAAAGGGATTTAGGACAATACAAGAAAACATTCACCACACCATGGGGAACCTATTTTTATGTCAAAATTCCTTTTAGCTTGATAAATATTGGTGCCACTTTTCCAAGAGCCATGGATGTGGCTTTTGCTGATTTTCTAGATCTATTTCTTGCTATTTATCAAGATGATTTTACTGCCCACAACAAGAAAGAGGAAGATTATTTCTCCCATTTTGATAAGATTTTTATCAGAGCTCTGGTATATGGTATCTCCTTGAACCCGAAGAAATGTGCTTTCAGGGTTAAAGAAGGTAAATTGTTGGGGCATATTGTTTCGAAGGATGGTATCAGAATTGATCCTGAAAGAATAGAAGTCACTAATAAGATTAACCCACTAAGGAATGTCAAAGGGATTCAATATTTCTTTGGGAAAATAATTTTTTTGAGAAGGTTTGTGACCAATTTTGTAGAGATAAGTAGGCCTATTTCAAAAATGCTTAAGAAAAGAGAAAAGGTAACATTGTTAGAAGAACCTCTTAAACATTTTCAAGCCATTAAAGACATTATTAAAGCTTCACCTATATTGAAGACTCTAGATTATTCAAAACCATTCCAATTATTCACATTTGCTTCCTTTCATATTGTAGCAGGTGTATTGTTGTAGAAAAATGATGAAGGTTTTGAGCAACCTATTGCCTCTTTTAGAAAATCCTTGCAAGCAGCTAAACTCAAATATGACACTACTAAAAATCAAGCTTATCACTTAGTTAAGGCTGTTAAAAATTTCAAAACCCATTTGATTGGTGCAATAGTAGTTTCTTATGTCCCAAATGTAGTGGTCAAGGACATTTTTACTCAACAAGAAACTATAGGTCAGTGGTGTAGATGGATTAATAGAATCCAAGAGTTCAACATAGATATTCAAATAACTAAATTGGTAAGGGGACAAGGTTTGGCCAAGCTCATGGGTGAAACTGATTTAGAGGCTAACCAAATCAATGAGGTTGAACAAGAAAACATTGTACCCATTTGTGATATGCAAAAATGTGGTTGGTATCGAAGGATAGTTGCGTATTTAGAGACTATGAAATTTCCTAATGGCATGCCAAAAAATGAGAGGAGGACTTTAAAGCTATAGGAAATTAAACATTTTATTATTCATGGTGAATTATGGTGGAGAATCCTAGATGGTGTACTTCTTTGGTGTGTGGATGGTGACCAAGCAGAGGACTTGTTGATTGAAATGCACAAGGGAGTGTGTGGAGGCCACTACATGGCTAAGACTACTACAAACAAGATATTAAGAGTTGGTTTCTGGTGGCCCATATTGTTCAAATATTCCCACATGTATGTAAAGAAATGTGGTGCTTGTCAAAGATTTACTAGTAAGCTAAAGTTTTCAGGTAACTTTCCACTTATACTAGTCTCATCACCAACCCCCTTCCAACAATGGGGCATTGATTTTATTGGAGAAATGGCGGTGAAGTATAGTGGAGGACATGGTTGGATTCTAGTGGAAACTGATTATTTCACAAAGTGGGTTGAGGCTATTCCTACTTGGAAGGAAACTAGAAAATTTGTCATTGATTTCTTAATGAATAACATCCTAAGTAGATTCAGTGTTCCCAAGAGAATTATCTCTGATAATGCCATGTGATTTAGGTCTGAAGAATTCACAGATTTTTGCAATCAGCATGGCATAAATGTGTCCTACTCATCCCCATACCATCCCCAGGGGAATGGACAGGATGAGTCCAAAAATAAGATCCTTATGAAAATCACCAAGTGGGTCCTTGAGAAAAATAAGAAATCCTAGGATTCGAAGTTGCAATTGGCTTTATGGGAAGATAGAACCACAATCAAGAAGGCTATTGGACACTCTCCTTTTAACTTGGTATATGGGATAGAAGCTAGAATACCACAAAATAATCTGATGAAAATGCATAAATTTTTCAGGAGTATGACACTAACATCTATGATGAGATGCAAAATAGGATGGATGAGTTGGTTGAGCTCGATGAGAAGAGGATAGAAGGTCACAAGAAGAATGAGAAAATGTAGCTACAAGTTAAATATTTGCATGAAAAAAAGGTTGTTCAAAGAAAGTCTGAGGTAGGATGTATGGTTTTGATATGGAATGATAGATTAGAAGATAAAGGAAAGCATGGGAAGTTTGATCCCTCATGACTTGGACCTTACTTAATCACAAACACCCATGGGGAAGATTCTTACTTCCTACAATCACTATCAGGTGAATTACTGGAACTGCCAGTACATGGACAGCTCCTAAAACCCTATTTCTCTTGAAATAGGTTATAGTTCAATGTACAGTGTATAGTCCTATAAATTTTATACATAGGGTTTGGTGTGTTTGTTTTCTGTTGCATCTACATGCCTTGTCTAGTAAAGCTATTTGTTTTTTTGAGTTCCTTTGTATTTGGTTTGCTTCACCTAGAGATCTCTTTCTCACCATAACCACCAGGGGTATGCATCCCCAAGCATGAACCACTAATAGAGACCTAGAAATTCATGACATTTTGAGACTTTTTGTAGTTGATATTAACATGTCACATGCTCCCCATTGGTAGGGTTCAATGTTGTTTTTAGCTAGGTCCTGTCTTTAATTGATCCATGTTTGATCCTTGAATGCTCTAATTTTATGTTGACCTATTCTCTCGGTTGCTAGTGATGTAAGTTATTTTTAAAGCTATGGTTATATGTTCCTTAATGGCCCCTTTGCTATGGTCGTTCTGTCATTTAAAGGTTGCAATCAATCATGATTTTTCCCTAGATCTAGTTTTAATATTTTATCATTGTGACATACATTTAAGTCATCGATTCCTAAGGGTAAATTCTCGTTAGCCTAGCCTAGGCCCTCTTCTATGAATAAACCTTGTTGCATGTGTAGGTTGAGACACCTCCAAATCTTGGGATTTAATTTGGACTATTCCTCATTGGCTCGCCCATCTTAAGTGACGACAATTTAATGGCTATGAGGTTAGTGAAATGTCACCAAGTGTATGTGGGCCAAACCATTGTATTCCATCCTGATGCCTGAAGTTGTGAGATTAATGGTGTTCATTGAATGAGGAAAGATGATCACCACCATTCCCCACCAGCTCGTAGAGGTAAGATGCAAACTCTTTAAAAGTAGTGAGACCCGCAAGAGGCTACCACGTCCACCCTATGGCTACTGGTAGGTGGAGCCCATAGGTACATAAGTAGGATCCAGTCGACACGTTCCTATTTGTCTATTGTTTGAGTTGGAGCAACAATATAAATTCAAATGTTATTCACTCAATTTGAGTCGTTTGAGATGTCCAGCTTAGTCATAGATTGATGACATACATTCAAAGTTGCAAAGTACACTTGTTGCAATTGTTTTGCTTCACACAAGTGGGAAGTAATGGTAGAGGTGACTCATAATTTATTCAATTCCTTTCAAAAAAATTATATACGGCCAATTCTTGCTTATTTAGGATTTGAGGACATGTCCAAAATAATACAAAGAATTGAGAAAAGTGATTCATAGTAGTCATCCCAATTGGCATTAGGGTTTATTGCAGCTAAAAGTAGTAAGTACAACAAATGCAATTTTATGCTTTTTTTCAATTTTCTAAATTAGGGCTTGCTTTCAATCTATTTTTGGATGAGTGTGCTTTATCATTTTTCTTTCATTGCTTTTAGTTAGGGTTATTTCTGTCTTTTAAAAACTATGGTTCTATAAATTTTTTGGAATTAGCACTCGCCCTAGGTCATAGGTTGCAACTTAGAGGTTAAATAGTTGAAAATTTTATGTTAGAACCCTAGTATACATAAACCCATGACTCCCAAAGTTCAAGGTGCCTCCTTTTCAATCCATTCTAGAACCCTTTCTTAGGATGTAATTGACTTGCTACCTCATCTACAAACAAGAAACCAAAGGGAAAGGTATTATTTTAGGACCCTACTATGAAGGAAGGAGTGATGGATAAAGCTTCCTTTATAAAGGATGCCAAAGTACCTTACACTGGGTGGCAGTTGTTTTAACATTGGTTTGGAAATAAGAACCTCTAAGCTCCTCTTAGTAATCCTTGGAGGTTGGATATGGGGAAGCTAATTGTTCCCAATATGTACATGGATATAGATCTCTTGAAGGATATTGCCTCAAAGTATGACCCTGTTTCTAGGGTGGTTAGAGCATTTGATGGGGTTGTTATGGTTAGAATAACTAGAGAGGAATTTGAAGAAGTCTTTGAATTACTGGATGGATTCAAGATATGGTCCCTTTAGATATGGATAATACTATAATTGAGCACAAAAAGACTAAGGTGTTCATCAGAACAAGGATGTAGCCTCTGTACACTGTAATGACCAGTATTGGGAAGTACAAAATGAAGATTAAGATTGATGACAAGGAGCTCAAACCTTTTCCAATGAGATATTTCACTAGATATTTTAGAAAGACTATGTACTCTTTGTACCAAATCATTGGCGCTAATCCACTTGACACATTGCAGAAGGAGTACAACTATTTGGCCACACATTTACAACAACCACTGTATATCATTGTCTATGACTATGGTACTTATCTAACAAAACACATCCATAAGGGCTTAGTTGAGCTGAAAGAGGGAAAAAAATGGGAATTTTTTTTGGTGGTACTCATTGTTAATGCACATGTTTTTGCATAAAGGACAAAGGGTTTTTGAGAAGGATATCATTTTGGAAAGGGAAAGGGAAGATGTTGACTTGCTTGTCCAATGATAGACCCAAATTCTAGATAGAGATGATAAGAAGTATAATTTTGTAATGTTTTGAAATTATTTTACATCTAGAATATGGAGGTCTCTAATATATGAACCACCCAAAATTCCCATATAAATTCATGAGTTCTTGAGACCCAAGGAGATGAGGCCAAACTTGAATTTGAGTCATAATTGGGGAGATATGATTTTATATCCTGACAAGACCATCTTCAGAGTGTATGGTGATGGTCTAGACCCATATGTCTTACCAAGAGATGTGCCTCTGAGAATAGGATTCCTAGAAATCATGAGGCAGTTAGGAGCTTCATAGGTAGAAAATTTACCTAAATCAACAAGGAAGGGGTCATTCTTTCCAAAATGGACAACATTTTTAGATTACATTTTTAAAAAAGTGACATGGAATCAAATAGTACATCTTCTGGCTCCTTATAAATTGATGACTATGCACCTGAGGAATCATGATCCTGAAGGCTTCATCAATAAACTCAAAACACATAAGAAAATGGGTAATTTTGTTCATATTTTCTATTATCCTGAGTATGTCATTAGGAATGTTTTTAGCTTTGAAGAACAATATGAAAGGAAAGCTTAATACCTTGCTTATAGGAAGATGGTATAAGTAAAAAATAAAAACAATCCTCAATATGATCCTCTACCAAACATATCCGGTGAATTTAACAAAGTTTTGCATGTCATGGACAACTTTGAGAATGTTGTTGGTATGTTGAGGGAACAGTGGGAAGTCACAGACAAAGGAAAAGCAAGGGTGGTTGAAGATGTTGAAGTGACATTGGAAGAAAAACCTACATATCAACCACCCAATCAATTAAGAATTTACTCTAGGAGAAGGAAAGAAATAGAGGAAGAAAGAAGATTGACAACCCCTATCACTTTTGAAGGGCCAAAAGTAGATCCTCCTGAGAGTGCAGCGCCACCCCCTCCTACACATACTCCTTTTCTTGTAATTGATCTTGACTCACCTCCTAGAATTCCTACTCCTCCTGAGCATCCACCTCTAAAGAAGAAAAAAATTGAGACAAGAGGAGTGGTTGAATACTCTAACATAGATGAAGATGATATCTACATCACTCCTGAAGAAATGCAGATAGGAATGCCTCCTCATGAAGGGGAAATTGCCTCAAGTCCAAGGCAGAGTAGTCTCAGATTAGGAAAGCTTGACATTAATGGATTAAACACTGTAGATGATCTGAGAGTAGAAGCCTGCAAGGAATTTATGTAAGATGACTCCTTCATTGAAACTTCTGCATTCTAGGATTTTTGGTGGAGATCCAAAGTTGGAGAATATGTAGAAATGGTGGCTATTGAAAGGAGTTTACATCCTGAATTTCCTAAAAAAATTAATCAGTAAAATGCAAGAAGCATTATGAAGAATGAGTTCTAAAATATTAATGCCCAGGAGGGTAGAGAGCTTGTTAAAAAGTGTGGTGTATTGTTGTTGCCAGAATGGAGCATTTCTAATGCTATTGTCTTAGATGCTACAAGAAGGACTGAAAGGCCTCTGGTGTAAGAAAACGAAGAGCTAGAAATGGCACTTCAAGGTTCAACATTCAATGAGGATTGAGATGCATTGGCAATATGGTCAATATCTGTGGGATCTAGGAAACTGACTTTGGTAGAGCCATCAAATTTTAGTGGACCATTGCTTGTGAAGAGAGTTTCTGACACCCCAACTTTGGAGGCAACATATATGGCTATCAATATTGCTAGGTTTACTTGAAAAATTGTGGAAAGGTCTCACTCTAGAGAGAGATAACCTCAAAAATAAATATAGACAACTCCTCAATGATTATGATAACAGCCAACAGAAGGTGGTTGTATTAGAAACTAAATTGGAAATTTATAAACAAAGAGGAGAAGTGCAAGGAGGACAGGGTCAGTCTAGCTCAAGCCACCCAGTTACAACATCTCCAATTGTATCCTCCCAATATTCACTTCCTGACCAAGCCATAGCAATGGTACCATATAGTTTGGGACAGGGATCACTCTCAATGGAAGAATCGAGTAGACTAGGCTCTAGCTCATTTGATAGAGAGTAGCTACTTCTGCAAGTTGAAACATACAATAAATTGCTAGAGAAAGCTTAGGACACAATGTATGAAAATGTATCAAAAAATTTCCACACTGTCTTGAAGTATCTTAATGAGAAGATTCAAGCTAGGCTTAATATTGTGCATGACAACTATGCCCTGATAGTACAAGCAATGAGATTGTCCCAAAGAGATAAAGATTTGGCTATGCCAATCTTGAATAAGCGGGTCACAAGAGCTAAGAGATTAAAGTTAACATTAGTGGGAGCTGGCCAACATTTAGATAAGTACCCTCATGTACTTCCAATTTATGAGTTTTTATGTGAGTTAAGTGAGAAAAAGTTTCAAGGGTACATAGCCCCACTAGAGAAGAAGAGAATTGATAGCTCAATATGATCTGACCAACTTGTCACCACTACTAGACATTGAGATTGCTAATTATGAATTGAAACAATTGCAAGTGTGGAAAATGGAATTGAATGAGGTTATTGATTCCTAGGTGAATAAAATTTGCAAAGAAGTTGATATTGATGTCTTTAATGACACTTTGGAGAGTTAAAATTTCTTGTTAGTTTTCTGGAGGATTTTGATAGAGAATCCAATGTAATAGTAACCAAGTACTCCCCATATAGGAAGACCCTGGATAAATTTATTAAGTTCAATTGGTCATCTTATGAGGGATATGAAGAATGGGGAAGGGTATATGTTGGAAAGTTTGGTTTGTGAATAAGGATGTGAAACATATACTGGGTCAAGTATTGTATAGATCTGTCCTTAGAAGTTACATTGTATAAAACATATGTTTCACAAGAAAGTATCAGTTGTTGATGATGTGGAATGCTGATTGAGAGGCTAGCTCACCTTTTGATCCACATAATTTTGTCATCTTGTTTGATGAAATGGATGTGTTGCTATGAAGAAGTTTATCCTTTTTGACATGTGCTTTTTGGAAGGAAAAGTTGCTCCTTATAAAAAATGTAAATGATCTTTGTCTCATATGAATTCTCTCCATTTCGATGAATGTAAATATAACTAAATTAGGGAATTTCTTCTAGTGGTCCAATTAGAATGTGACATGTGTACACTGGGCCTGAAGCTTTTTTTTTCTCTTATTAAATAAAAGGGAATTCAGGGCCATTTGTGTGGGATCTTTTTTTGAATTCTGGAGCTGAAGTGCGAAAATTGAAAATACAGAGTGAACATGTTGAGTCCTTATCTAATGCTTTAAGTCTAGGTAGCAAATTTTTTCGAATGTAAGGTTTTTGAATACTTATGAAGGAAAATGGATATTTTCTGAGTCTATAGTCTCTCCATTCTGGTTTTGTATTTCAATTATTAATGAAAATCTTGATCATAGATCATTTAATTAATTTTCATCATTTATGCTTTGATATGTGTTTTGGTTTTAGCTCCCATCCATGGAATGAGTTAAAATGCTTGAATCAAATCATGAATTTGTGTGTAGGGTTGTTGGATCTGATAAGTAGTCTACAGATTTTGGTTACATATTTTTGAATTGAAAAGTAATATTGCTTAGATCATGAGTATTCAGAATTAAATAAACCTTATATTTCAATTTTCTTGGACTCTTAGCCCATAGATAATGGCACTGATCTTCACTCATTTAAATCTTTGTCATGGCTCCAGTAATCCCGACTTGACAACAATATTTTAAACAATCATTGATTTGTCTTGAATTTGTTGTATTTTGTGTTGTTTTATATTATTGGCTTAAGTTGCAAGATTCATTCAAGGAATTACTAACTTCTTGGATAATTTCAGCTTATGAGCTATTGATGATAATATATCAACTTAAACATATAGTGTGCATGAGAATTTTCCAAAATAATAGCATAATACACATTACAGGATCACCCTCCTACGTTTTGCAGAGCTTGAAGTGTAGGAGATAAAGCCATCAGTGCAATATCTCATTAGTTGGCAACTTGTCTAGCAGATATTCAAGAATTGAGCCTAGAAAAATCATATGTACCTACTAAGACCTGATTGGTTCGTTGTAAAAACAACCAACACCAGCTATTTTTAAAAAGGTTTTAAGATCATTAACATATAGGTATAATTCTAAGATCTATGTAATTGAGGAAGAAAAAGATTTGAATAAGCTCACTATGGATGAGTTATATATTATCTTTACTGCCTATGGGACGAAAATAAGAGATGCAAATACCTCTAAAATATAATTTTAATTTAAAGTAGCTAAGAGAGAAGAGGTAGCTACTCCTACATCTAGATCCGAGGAGACTGATGAAGAAGAAGCTAACTTTTTCAAAATATTAAGACTAAGCTCTAGAAAATACAAAGGTAAGGGTATGTGCATTATCATGATGGGCCAAAAAGTGGCAATATGATGGGTATGTGGTTGACGACTTTTCTTTACCCAAAATTGATGAAATGAAAAGGGTTATTAAAGGAGATTCTCAACTTTCCACCAATATAATTTTTTGTTCACTTTGAATTTAATAAGTAATTATTATTCATTTTTTATTTGAATTGCGACTAAAGTCCTGATTGATAGGTTGATTGAAAAAAATCTATAGCTTTCAAACGGTATCACATTTTTTAGATCCAAAACATGCATCACATTGTATGCTTCACATACTATAGGATTAAAAAAAGAAAAAATAAATTTCATGAAGTTTTGACCAAGTTAAAGTGGTAAGACATACGAGTTTTAATATTTTTTAAAAATTGTAATAAAATATTCATAATTAATTATTTAATTGGAAAAAAATTACAAAAAAATATGCATCACATTGGGACATGAGTCCTCTACTTATATCTAAAATCTTATAAAAAAATATTGTCATTTTATTGTGGTTAGGGTGGTCAAACAGACACCTACATCTTATTTTTTCCCTGAAATTTAAGTACTACTGCATTGAAGTTTCATTTTTTCACCAAATAGATTTTTTTTTTTTAAAAAAACCTAGTAGTTTAGAAACTACATTCAATTTTGTATAGATTCTATTCTTACATATTTTTGAGATAATGTAGATAACTGATTCAATTTTTTATATCAAGTTGCCTAACTCTAATTTTTTAATTTTTTTGCCACTTAAGGGCCTATTTTTTCCATGATGGTCCTACACATACCCATAAGTTACCTTTTAAATACTTTGATTGTGGAAATTTTTTTATCTCCTAAGCTCAAAAAGGTAAAAGTTTTGTTATTAGTAAATTTTTAAATATATATGTTAACTTCAAAGTAGAAGGGAAGTCTGAAAATGTAAAATAAAATAAAGATACTATTGAGTTGAAGAGAGATGTTGGAGAAAAGAATCTTATGGTAGATAAAAAGGTAAACAATACTATCACTAAGAACTTGAAGAAAAATAAAAACAAAAATTAGTTGATGCAAATGATTTAACAAGGATGAGATACTTAAAGAAGCAAAAGCCAAGAAGACATCCTCATCCTACAAAAAGAAATATTATGACAAGGTATTTTTTCATATTTCTATGGTTATTGTTATAACTATAATCATTTTGGTCATAGGGCTAGAGAATGTACAATTATACCTACAAGGATAAAAAAATTGAGTAGAAATCCATTTTCTCCTTTGGTACAGATATGAATACTATATGATATAATTGCAAAAATATTGGTCATATAGCTAAACATTGTAGAAAGAACTTTGTAAATCCAAGAGTACAAAGGAAAAGGAGAGATGTACTTCCTAAGGTGAACAAGGGTTCACAAGTTTCTGATAAAGAGAACAAACCCAAGACAATATGGAAAGAGAAAGATCACAAGATTGCATAATTAATGATTGCTCAAACTACATTCCATGTAGAAAAAAAATATGGGTTATAGACAATGATTTCTCTAAACACATGACCAATGATAAGAGAAAGTTTATCAAACTAAGTAGCTACAAAGAAGGTTGTCTTATTTTGGGAGACAATAACTACAATTAAAATAAGTGGCAAAGGCATAGTAAGCATAGATGGAAAACTACCTACTCATAATGTTCTTTGTGTTGAAATATTGAAGCCTAATCTGCTCAGTGTTAGTGAAATGTATGAAAATGGATACAAAGTCACATTCATTATAAAAGGTGGTGTAGGAGCACCTACACCTTATTTTGAAAATTTGAACATTTGATGTTGACCATAGGGTGAGCCTAGGGAATTTTAGGTGTTTTGAGTCTTAGTATGCTAAATAAGGTCAATCAAGACCATTTATGATGTAATTAGATGATTTTGAGTCCTAGGAGTCAAGTTTGCAAAATTGCAAAAAGTGCAATAAAAGTTATCAATAAAAGTTGTTAAAATGTAGATTAAGGAAATATGAAGAGTTTGGTATTTTAAAAGATAGATAGAGGGGTTAGATCATTGGGATTTGAAGAGAAACATGTATTTAAAGCCTCAAAAGGCTTGGTGATGAATTAATGAACAATGTATGGAGAATTCCTTGGAATGAGACAATGTTTTCCCTACTAATTCACTAGTTTTATGTACTTTTCCTAAGTTTTTTGAACTTCTTTCACTCTGTAGAGACCTGTATAGGTTTCTAATGCTATGAAATTCTTTAGATATCATACTTGCATGAATTATCTTTCTTTTGAGACAAGTTTTAGGACCTAACGTTGTGAATTGAGTGAGTTATCTTTAAGTTTTTGTCGCCCCTCCTATTCTCACAATTTTAACTGTTGAAGGTCCTTTAAAATGCTACTTTGACCCATTCCAATTTATGTTTCCTCTATTTCTCATGAAATGGGTCCCAAATTATATAAATTAAGTGTCTTGATGTTTTGGCGGGAAAATAAAGCGAGTTGTGTGGTTTAGAGTGAAGCCCTAGGGATGGTAATTGTTGTTTTCTATGTGAAAATGGAGGTTTTATGAAATTATTTGTCTAAATACTAATGGGAATGTCATTGTAAGGGTTTGAGAAGTCTATGCAGACATATTAGAAACTATTGGATGCTTCATTGAAGTTTGGAAAACCCAGTTGTTGGTAGATGCAGCAAAACCCTAAGTTTTTGGTGGTAATTGGAGGGTTTGGTGGAACTGTGGGTTAGAGGTCAGTTGTCTAAGAATTGACGGATGAATTGGTGGTTTTTCATCACATTTTAACTTTTTCAAGTGATATTTTTTAAGAGAATTGGAAGTACTTCCTTTTTTAAATATGGCTAATTGTAGTAGCCTAGAAGCAAGACAGGTAAATGATTTTCCATTTTGGGGCAAGGAGCCTGTTAGTTCTCAAAAATGTTGGTTGAAAAACCTCATGAGGTTGCCAAGCTCTTGGTATGTTTTAGGCTATCAAATAAGGCCAATTGGTGTATTTGAACCTTCTTCTCTTTAGGATCTTCCAAACCTAGGTGGGTGTACCAATGCAAATGAAGTAGACTTGAACTATGTGTTTCCTACTTGAGAAATCTATCCACAATGGAAATTGGGAGTGGAGAGATACAAACCTAATTTGGTATAAATTGTATAAGCAATATGAAGGTGAAGTTTATTAATATGTTCCATTAACATATTTAAGATTTTGAAAACAAATTTGATGAAATTAAATGAAGAAATGGGTAAGACCAGTGCCTTGTTGGGTAAATGGAGTCAAATGAAGATCTAGAATGTATGACTTGTATTGGCTGTAATTCAAACTATTTGGTAGACTTATGTTGTGTTCTTTAAGATTTCTGGATAAATTGTGTGCATTTTTTTACATCTACGTTTCGGATCATACTCCATGATCCATCATCAGGATGAAAAGCAGAAAGAGAGTTGACTTCTCTCTTTCTGCTTTTCATCCTGATGATGGATCATGGAGTATGATCCGAAACGTAGATGTAAAAAAATGCACACAGTTTATCCAGAAATCTTAAAGAACACTACTATGGACTGTGGAAACAAAATGCTATTGATAGACTTATGTTGGTTTATATTAAGCGTGCAGGAAAGTGATTGAAAAACTCTACATATGGATCCAATTGACACAACCAGGTTACTTATGTTTATCAAAAGGATTTTAATCCCTCCTTGAAGGAACCAACTGAATAAATTACACAAGAACAACATATGATACCAAATTGGAGACAAAATGGTAATCCTAATTATATGTCTCTTCATACTGATCTAAATAACATTCCCAAATTAAAAGTGTTTTAATATTGACTAAAAGGGTTTTAATTCTTTTAAAGAAACCAATTAATCACACCACACAAGAACAATGAATGTGCCTTGATAAACTGAATATATCCTTGATACACCAATTTAAAGAATAAGGAAATATTAAATTGGATACACCCAAATAATTGTATAATTTCAACAAATAATTGATACCAATATGAAGCCACAAAATCAGAGACCTTTCATTGACTTCCTCAAAATTATGCTTGCAACATGGTCTTTTGAAATGTAAACATTATGAAACTCTTTGACTATCTATCTATCCCTACTCGCCTACTTGATGAGTTCCTAACGTATTGCGGCCATTTGATGATTTTATTCATCTTAAATATATACATTGTATTTTAAGAGTTGTGACCCTTGACAACATCCCTCTAGTGCAATTCTTCTTTTCGATGAAACTCTTCATTTAATTATTTTCAGCAAAATAAAATATTTAATTAGTTGCTCTTGGAAAATTAAATATTTTAACTTTTAATCTCCCTTTTGCATCTTCATGAAAAATCAATTTCAGTAATTATCCTTTGTTGGAAGCTTCACTTTTCACCCATTAAATATAAAAATAATTATCCACTTTATAACTCCTTTGGTGAAATGTTCCCTATCCTAGTGAAGGTATTTTACTTTGTATTTAATTTGTGCATCCACCCCCGATGTAAAACACTCATTGAGTAAAAACAATTACCCATTACTAGGCTTTAAATTGTCTTTTAATTTCCTCTATGAAGAATTTTACTCTCAATCATTAAAACATTCTCCATGTAAAATAATTTTCTCTCCCTTGATAAAAATATGTCATCTTACATTTATCCATATGTATCTTTACCCATTTGAAAAACACTCTTTTGGTAAAACAATCACCCATTCCTTAATCTTAAAAATGAGAAAATGTCCCCCTTTTCAGCAAAAGAATATTTTCACCAATAACAAAATCCCACAAAATAAACGAGGTGATATTTACCATATAATATTTTACCCCTTTTACCACCACACTGGAATTTGAACTTTTAATAAAACATTGTTTTACCTCTCCAGCATGACTTATCCTTTTCACCCTATCGGAGAAATTTACAACCCCCACCGATATTGAAGACTCTCTCTAATAAACATTTTATGCCCTACCCTTTTTGAAGCGTGAGAGGGACTATTATATCATTTGAGTAAAAATAGTTTCTCACCCAAAAATTTTGTTTTACCTTGAGTCCTCTTATGGAAATTTTCATACTTTGGTAAAATATTTTATAGTTGCATCAAATAAAATCATGTGCACTCAAAACATTAGTACTCAAAAGTTTCCTTTGATAAATTGCAGTTTTATGCAAGCTACTTTGTTAGAGAGACTTCAAAATGAATCTTGCCGATATTTATTTCTCTCACTAATGAATTTAAGTGATGTTGGGCTATCGGTGGGACTTCAACATTGCTCCCACCAATATTGGATAGTTTCTTCGATGAGTTTTTTGCTACATCATAGTACGGTTTTAGGGTTTACAAATAAGTAATAGAATGATTGCTAAATGATTGCTCATTTATTGCTGTCTCCCACATGAGTGCCTTCATCGTTACCCATCTGTAGATATCTTCTCATTTTGTGTCCAAGGTGTAGCTTCTCTCCATGGAATTCTATAAATACTTCTTAATCAATTGATGCATGCACAGAGCTCCATACCCTTTTCAGCTCATCTTTAATATTTCATTGCTTGGTTTTTTCCTCCATATATTTTACAAAGTTAAAATTTATAAAACAATGAAATATTTATTGTTTTGATAGCTACCATATTCATTTTAAAACATATCAAATGTTTTTAAATATATATCATTTGAACATTAGGATTTAAGAAAGAATTTTGTAATTTCGGTTGGTGGAAAACAAATTAATTTCACTATGGGAAGATGAAGCATCTTGGAGCCATGAAAATTTGTGAGGGACAGTGATCAATGATTTTGGAAGTGGGTTTCTGATGGATTTTGAATAGCTCACCAAATTGAGCTACTTCCTTTGTAAACTAGCCTTGTTGGAGCATGTAGTGAGAAAAATGAATTTTAAATTAATACACCAAATGAGCTCAAACTACAATGAAATTGTATTTGGAAACATTTGAGGCCAAAACACCAACTGGGTCATCCTTGGAATTTCAAAACTTGCTACATTTTTGGGGTGCCAAATCTAGCCCAGGAGAGGTCAGAAAATAATTAGAAAGCATACCGGAACTTCTTCAACGATCATGGAAACATGCAAACATGTTAAGTTGTGATAGGAGAGTATGCTCATCAAATGGTTGGTCATGAAGCTATCAGGATTGCAAACTATGAATGCCCAAAGTTGCTTACTCAACATTTTCTAAAAAATTACCACTGTCAAGCTCAATTGAAACCCTCCACTTGCCTTTTTTGAAAAAATATCAAATGTGATTCTGAGAAGCTATAAATTTGGATATTAGCTCATTTGGGCATGGTGAACATGTTTGCAATAGGGTTTTCCACCAAGTGTCTTTATTCACAAAATATCAAATATCAAAGTCGACCTCTACGAAAGACTTCTGCAAATGCAATCTTCAAACTGGGTAAATTCCATTTGGATTTGATTTTGAAAAAATACCAAATGATGTCCTGAAGCCTTAAAAATTGGCATGAAGGTAGATTTTGGTGGAAAGAATCAAGAGCACCAATTGGTTGGTCATGAAACCCTTTCAGTTGCTTAATATTACCCTTCAAAGTTGGTCACTTTAATAGATTTTACTATGTGCAAACAACAAACCTTTGCAAAACTCTTCAACTTGGCCTTTTGAAATCTTGTCAAAAATGATCATACAAAGTTAAAAATTGGTGTGCACACTAACATATGGTATATGAACACACTTGCAAGGTTATTTTGCGTGAAATTGCACTAGTTTCATTTTGGGATTTTTCAAAGTGGGCCACTTTAGCAAATTTTTCAATTGTACTTTTGAGTGTTAAAATCAAGATTTTCATCATGGGAACCTTAAATTTTACAAAAAAATGCATGAAATTTTAGGCTCCAATAGTGGCTCCATCTAGGGATGTATGTCCCCTATGGGCATAGAAGGAATCCAGGTCTCTGGGAGAGTAGACCAAGTACTTTAGTTATTGAGCAGCAAAATAAAACTTCTTCCTGAAATAGTATGGTCTGAAAACCACACTACAGCTAACGACACGATGACACTAAGAAGAAAGGCACCTACTTTCCTCTGTCACAGACTTGTTTTTCATCATGCCATATTGAACCCAATCTTAAAATTTTGTTGAAATTTGTTCGACAAAATTTGTTGATATCTTTCATCCATCTATTATGCCCAATATTGTCCATTTGTTCTTCATTATTATGCACTTTAGAATTAAATACAATATGGAAGATTTTATCACCCTATGAAAAGGAGTCACAACCACCAAACTCTACATGGTACTTTATTTGATCCCTTTTGTCATTGTTCACCAAATGTTGGCTCTCTAATTGAACTAGAAAGCTGAATGGATCATGTTGCTATTGACATCTATTATCATAAATGTTGGCCTTAATATCAAACCCAAAAATACTAGCACCATCTTCATCATCACATATGGCTTTCCCACATAGTTGTGGTTTTCAAACTCTATCAACAATTTTTAGATCTAGCTTTTAAAAAATTACCAACACCCCAAGATTCAATAGAAATATGCCTTTTTGGAACACTGTTGAAGTGAAGTTCATGACCACTAGCTATCTTTGTTTTATCAAAATGTAATTGTGAATATACAATTTCATGCTCATCATGAAGTTTATCACCATTTTCATGCAAAGTGTATTCACTATCAAAGGAAATATGTGTTAGGCATTCAATTTCAACATTATTCATGTGTGCATATCTCTGATATTCCATAGTTAGAAATTTTGAAATTTTCTCACTACTGAGTGAACATGTTTCTTCATCCACCCCATTACTATTGTATTCTTCTCTTTTCTCATCATAAAAAAATGGTAATTCAAATGCATCAATCTCATATTCATTTTCTTCACAAATTGGTACATTACGTTATCAGAAAATACTTCATTCTCATCATAAAGTGGATTTGAATGCACATGAAATTACTGTTCTAGCACACCTTGGAAAAATATCATCAGATCTATCTTTTCATCATACAATGGATTTGAAAAAAATTTAAAACCATTTTCAAGTGTATCAACTTCTTCATCAAATGTGTTTTCATGGTACTCAGCTGCAACCAGAGGTGTTATTTTCTCATCGTCAAATGGATTCACATTTCCCATTGATTCTTCCTCTTGATCTCCATAAGAGATGAAAGAATCACTTAAGTGCAAATCCACATGATTGTCATTAGAATCTAGATTTTCAATGGATTCTTCACAGTCACAATTTGTTATGCAGAAGAGACCCTCTATATATTCACCCTCCTTAAACTATTGATTTTGGTATACATTTTCCTGTAGGTTTTTATTGAAATTTCCAATAGGGAAGAAACTATATTGCACATTCTGATATAGAATTTGGTATTGATATGGGTAATATTCAGGATATTGATTGTATTGATGATTTTGGTAGCCTACTAGTCTTTGACCAAGAGGGATGGGATAAGAATTTATTTGTTTTGAAGCTTGTCATGAATAAATGTTTTGTTGTGCATGATGTGTCTTACCTCCATTGCCAAAATTCCCAGCTATATTGTGTGGCACTTGTGGGGTCCAATGCCTGCTTGCATTTGTGTATTCATTCTTATTATAGAATGGTATATTTTGTGATGCATTTGAAACACATTTGACTCCCAATTGTAGCTATTGTTTGTTCAATTCTTTACACTTTCTTATTAATTGTTTCCTTTTAAAAAAAAAAATTGTTCCAGACTATCTATGCATTCTTCATCAATTTTTTAACTAGAGTCACCACTCACTTTCTTAAAAGTGAGAAAAATGAAATTATTCTTTATTTTATCCTCAACGAAATCACATTTCCTCAAACTTTTCAACTATGAATCTCTTTTCAATGCTCTTTATGATGGTCTCTAACCAGATATAATTGAAATAATCCCCAACAGAGTCACCAATCTGTTAGTTCTCAAAAATACTAGTTGGAAAACCTCAAGAGGTTGCCAAGCTCTTGGTACGTTTTAGGCTAACGAACAAGGCCAATTGGTGTATTTGAACCTTCTTTTCTTCAGGCTCTACTAGACCTATGTGGGTGTACCTATGAAAATGGAGCAATTTTAAACTATGTGTTTCCTACTTGAGCAATCTATCCACAATGGCAATTGGGAGTAGAGAGATGCAAACCTAATAAGGTATAAATTGTATAAGCAATATGAAGGTGAATTTTATTAATATGTTTAGTTAACATATATTATATTTTGAAAAAAAAAAATTGATGAAATTAAATGATGAAATGGGTAAGACAAGTGCCTTGTTGGGTAAATGGAGTCAAATGAAGATCTAGAATGTATGACTTGTATTGGTTGTAATTCAAACTGTTTGGCACACTTATGTTGGTTTATATCTTGTATAAATGTGCAAGAAAGTGATTGACCAACTCTACTTATGGATTCCATTGACACAACCAAGTTACTTATGATTTATCAAAAGGATTTTAAACCTTCCTTGAAGGAACCAATTGAATAAATTAGACAAGAACAATAGATGATACCAAATTGGAGACAAAATGACAATCCTAATTATATGGCTCTTCTTACTGATCCAAATAGCATTCCTGGATTACTGTGATTGACTAAAAGAGTTTTAATTCTTTTAAAGAAACCAATTAATCATGCCACACAAGAACAACGAATGTGCCTTGATAAACTAAATATATCCTTGATACACCAATTTAAATAATAAGGAAATATTAAATTGGAGACAACCAAATAATAATATAATTTCAAAAGACAATTGATACCAATATGAAGCCACAAAATCATTGACCTTTCATTGATTTCCTAAAAATTATGCTTGCAACATGGTCTTTTGAAATGTAAACATTATGAAACTCTTCTTCTATCTATCTTTCCCTACTCGCCTACTTGATGAGTTCCTAACCTATTGCTACCATCTGATGATTTTATTTCATCTTACATATATACATTGTATTTTTAGAGTTGCGACCCTTCACAACATCCATCTAGTGCAATTATTCTTTTTGATGCAGCTCTTCGTTTAATTATTTTCAGCAAAATAAAATATTTAATTAGTTTCCCTTGGAAAATTAAATATTTTAACTTTAATCTCCATTTTGGATCTTCATGAAAAATAAATTTCAGTAATTATCCTTTATTGGAAGCTTCACTTTTTACCCATTAAATATAAAAATAATTATCCACTTTATAACTCCTTTGCTGAAATGTTCCCTATCCCGGTGAAGGTATTTTACTTTGTATTCAATTTGTGCATCCTCCCCCAATGTAAAACACTCCTTGAGTAAAAACAATTACCCATTACTAGGCTTTAAATTGTCTTTTAATTTCCTCCATGAAGAATTTTACTATCAATCATTAAAACATTCTCTGTGTAAAATAATTTTCTATCCCTTGGTAAAAACATGTCATCTTCCATTTACCCGTATGTATCTTTACCCATTTGAAAAACACTCTTTGGGTAAAACAATCACCCATTCTTTAATCTTTCCAATGAAAAAATGTCCCCCTTTTGAGTGAAAGAATATTTTCACCAATAACAAAATTCCCCAAAATAAACGAGGTGATATTTACCATATAATATTTTACCCCTTTTACCAGCACACCAGGATTTGAACTTTTGATAAAACATTGTTTTACCTCTCCAACATGACTTATCCTTTTTTCCCTATTCGAGGGATTTACAAACAACTGCAACCGATATTGAAGACTCTCTTCGATAAACATTTTATGCCCTGCCCATTTCAGAGCATCAGAGGGACTTAATATATCATTGGAGTAAAATTAGTTTCTCACCCGAAAATTTTGTTTTACCCTGACTCCTCTTATGGAAATTTCCATACTTTGATAAAATATTTTATAACTACATCAAATAAAATTATGTGCACTCAAAACATTAGTACTCAAAAGTTTCCTTTGATATATTGCAGTTTTATGCAAGCTACTTTGTCCAAGAGGCTTCAAAATGAATCTTTCCAATATTTATTTCTCTCGTTGATGAATTTCAATGATGTTGGGCTATCGATGGTACTTCAAAATTGCTCCCATCGATATTGGGTAGTTTCTCTTATGATATTTTTTGCTGCATCACAGTATGGTTTTATGGTTTACAAATAACAACACCATTTCTGATTTAGGTAGAATATACTTGTAATAGAATGATTGCTAAGTGATTGCTCATTTATTGTTGTCTCACACATGAGTTCCTTCATCATTACCCATATGTAGATATCTTTTCATTTTGTGTCCAAGTTGTAGCTTCTCTCGATGGAATTCTATAAAAACTTCTTTATCAATTGTTGTATACACAGAGCTTCATACCCTTTTCAGCGTATCTTCAATATTTCATTTCTCGGTTTTGTCTTCCATATATTTTACAAAGTTAAAATTTATAAAATAATGAAATATTTACTTTTTTGAAAGCTGCCATATTCATTTTAAAACATATCAAATGTTTTAAAATATATATCATTTGAACTTTAGGATTTAAGAAATAATTTTTCAATTTCGGTTGGGGGAAAAACAAAATAATTTCACTACGGGCACATGGAGCATCCTAGAGCCATGAAAATTTCAAGGGACTATGATCAATTATTTTGGAAGTGGTTTTCAGACGGATTTTGAACAGCTCGCCAAATCAAGCTACTTGCTTTTCTAAACTGGCCCTGCTAAAGCATGTAGTGAGAAAAATGAATTTTTAAATTAATACACCAAATGAGCTCGAAATCCAACAAAGTTGAATTTGGAAACATTTGAGACCAAAAAACCAACTGGGTCATCATTAGAATTTCAAAATTTGCAACATTTTTGAGGTGCCAAATCTAGCCCAGGAGTAGTCAGAAAATAATTAAAAAGCATATCAGAACTCCTTTGATGACCATGAAAACATGCAGATGTGTTAAGTTGTGATAGGAGAGTATGCTTGTCAAACGGTTGGTCATGAAGTTATCACGATTGAAAATTGTGAATTCCTAAAGTTGCTTACTCAACATTTTCTGAAAAATGACCACTGTCAAGCTCAATTGAAACCCTCCACTTGGCTTTTTTGAAAAAACATCAAATGTGATCATGAGGAGCTATAAATTTGGATATTATCTCATTTAGGCATGGTGAACATGTGTGCAACATGGTTTTTCACCAATCATCTTTATTCACAAAATATCAGACATCAAAGTTGACCTCTGTGAAAGACTTCTGGAAATGTAGTCTTCAAACTAGGTAAATTCCATTTGGATTTGATTTTGAAAAAATACCAAATGATGTCTTGAAGCCCTAAAAATTAGCATGAAGGTAGATTTTGGTGGGGAGAATCAAGAGCACCAATTGGTTGGTCATGAAACCCTTTCAATTGCTTAATATTATCCTTGAAAGTTGGTCACTTTAACAGATTTTATTGTGCAGACATCAAACCTTTGCAAAACTCTTCAACTTGGCCTTTTGAAATCTTGTCAAAACTGATTGTACGAAGTTAAAAATTGGTGTGCAAACTCACATATGGTATATGAACACACTTGCAAGGTTATTTTGCGTGAAATTGCACTAGTTTCATTTTGGGATTTTTCAAAGTGGGCCACTTTAGCAGATTTTTCAATTGTACTTTTGAGTGTTAAAATCAGGATTTTCATCATGGGAACCTTAAATTTTACAAAAAAATGCATGAAATTTTAGGCTCCAATAGTGGATCCATCTAGGGATGTATGTCCCCTATGGGCATAGAAGGCATCTAGGTCTCTGGGAGAGTAGACCAAGTGCTTTACTTATTGAGCAGCAAAATTAAACTTCCTCCTGAAATAGTATGGTCTGAAAAACCACACTACAACTGATGACACAATGACACTAAAAAGAAAGGCCCCTACTTTCCTCTGTCATAGACTTGTTTTTCATCATGCCATATTGAACCCAATCTTAAAATTTTGTTGAAGTTTGTTTGACAAAATTTGTTGATATCTTTCATCCATCTATTATACCCAATATTGACCATTTGTTCTTCATTATTATGCACTTGAGAATTAAATACAATATGGAAGATTTTATCACCCTATGAAAGATTTTATCAAAAGGCTACAAGATAATGAAAGATAAATCAGTAAGACTAGTTGTAGAAGGGAAAAGAATTGAAAGTAATATTTACAAACTCAAGGAAGTAAATAACAAAAGCTATCTTATAGGACATATTAATGATATTTGGTTATGGCATAGAAGAATGGGTAATGTTGACTATGAAAACTTGGTGAAGGTAAGTTCAAATAAACTTGTTAGACATATGCGCAAGATAACCAAACTTTCAAATACCACATGCAAAGAATTTCAGCAAGGTAAGCAAAGAAGAGTTATATTCCAAATAAAAGAATATGCTCCTTCAAAACCTTTGGAGTTAGTACATACTAATCTATGTGGTCCTATAAGGAAAAAAAAGTATTAAAAGGAGAAAGATACTTCATGTTACTCATAAATGATTACTCAAGGATGACATGGGTAACCTTTTTGGAGGAAAAATATCAAGCATTTGAAAGATTAAAAATATTAAGATCCTTGGATGAGAATTAAATTGTATGAAGAATTAAATGTTTAATATTTGATGAAGGTGGAGAATTCACCTCAAATGAATCCATATAATTTTGTGAAAGAAGTGGGATTAAAATGTAATATTCTACAACAAGGACTCCACAAAAAAATGGATTTATTGAAATAAAGAACAAAACAATCAAATAAATGGATGGAACAATGGTAAATGAAGCCAAGTTACACGATGTGTACTAGAGAGAAGTAGTACATAATGTATTATATACTTTCAATAGAGTTCTTGACTAAGAGTAAACAATCAGAAGACTCCTTATGAATTATGGAATGGTAGACCTTTAGTTAAATAATTTAGAGTATTTGGTAGTAAATGCTACATTATAAGATATGAAGATAATTTGGAAAGATTTGCTTCAAGATGAGATGAAGGCATATTTCTTGGATATTCCACTCAGAGCAAAGCCTATAAATGTTAAAATAAGAGGCTACAGAGAATTGTGAAAAGTATAAATGTCAAGGTTGATGAAGACATGACACATGTTCAATCTGATAAAGATATTTGTGAAGAAAAAATAGGGTTTGAAGAATAAATAGCTGATGAAGGATAAAAAGATGAAAATAAAAATATTCCTACAAAATATATTCAAAAGGATCCTCTAATTGAATAGGTCATTGGAAATAAAAATGAAGTTAAAACAAGGAGAAGACTTGCAAAGAACCAAAAGAAAGGTAATTTTCCCTTATTATTAGAAATTGAACCTAAAAATTATGATGAAGCAAGTCAAGATAAGAATTGGATAAAAGCCATGGAATAAGAATTGAGCAAAATTGAAAAGAACAAAACTTGGAAATTGGTTCCAAGACCTTTGAACAAGAATGTAATAGGAAAAAAATGAATCTTTAGAAACAAGCTTAATGAAGATGGAGATATTATGAGGAATAAATAAATTTTGGTGTGCAAAGGGTGTGCACAAATGGAAGTTATAGATTTTGAAGAAACATTTGCACTAGTTGCTAGAGTAGAAGCTATAAGAATGTTTCTAGCATTCTAGATTTTTAAAGGTTTCAAAGTCTATAAAATGGAATTGGATGCCAAGTCTACTTTTTTAAATGGAAACCTATAAGAGGAAGTTTAAATTGAACAACCTGAAGGTTTTCAACTATCAGCAGAAGATAATTTTGTTTATAAACTAAAGAAAGTACTATATGGTGTAAAATAGACACCTAGAGCCTGGTATTCAAGGCTAGATCAGTACTTGCAACTACAAGGATTCAACAAGGGATGTGAATATAATAATCTATACTTTAAATCAAAAGGTAATCATATGCTAATTGTTGTTGTTTATGTAGATGATATCATTTATGGTGGTAGAAACAATAAAATGTGCAAAGATTTTGCTACTCAAATGCAAGATGAATTTGAAATGTCCATAATTGGAGAAATTTCATTTTTCCTTGGTCTAGAAATATAATAAACTGATGAAGGGATATTCATATCTCAAACCAAGTATACTAAGGAGATGCTTAAGAAGTTTGGAATGGAAGATAGTAAGCCAGTTGGTACTCCTATGATAACTAGATGTAAATTGAGTAAAATAAATGTATCTCTTGATACAAATAAAACTATGTATAGATCAACGATAGGTAGTTTGTTATACCTAAAAACATCAAGACTTGGCATTATGGAAGAATTATGCATGGTTGCAAGATTCCAAGATGCTCGAAAATATTCACATGTCAATGTAGTGAAAATAATTTTTAGATATATCAAGAATACAACTGACTATGGATTATGGTATCCAAAAGGTGAATATTTTACTTTAATATCATATATAGATCATGATTAGGGATGAAGTGTAGATGATAGGAAAAGAACTAGTGGTGGTGCATTTTTCTTAGGAAATAAACTTGTTTCATGGCTAAGAAAGAAGCAAGAGTCAGTTACTATTTCAATAGCATAAGTAGAGTATATGGAAGCATCAAAAAGTTGTACTCAAGTATTATGGATGAAACAAACACTTAAATACATCAAGGTATAGTACAAAGATACCATCTTTATTCTTTGTGACAATTCAAGTGAAATTAATATATCAAAGATTCCAATGATGCATTCCAAAACTAAGAGCATTTCAATAAAATATCACTTTTTAAGTGAAAAGGTAGTAGATCAAGAAGTCACAATGGAATATGTTCCAACTAAGGAACAAGTTGCAAACATATTCACTAAACCTCTTCTGAAAGAAAAAATTGAGTACTTAAGATGGAAATTTCAAGTACAATCTCCCAAATTCCATCACTAACAATAGTGATATGGCATCGGTCTAGGGGGGATTCATAGAAGTTTTACTCATCCCTGGAAGGACAAAGAAGAGCCAAGCCAAATATGCATAGGTTTTACAAATTCCTAATTACATGATGATGTCATATTGGACACACTCTTTCTCTTTACATAGCATCTCAAAGGGGGAGAACATCAGTGTAAGATATATATCCAAAAAGTGTTCATTTGTCATTGATGACAAAGGGGGGGAAACTGAGCAATGATCTGATTTTACAATTGAGTAATGCTTTGAGTTTACAAGTTTTGGGAGAGAATGTTCAAATGCTCATGCAATTAGAGTAGGGGGAAATTGGGAAACATGCTCATTATATTATCAAAAGTAGAGATATGTCTAAGAGGGATTTATGACTATAGATAATAAAATGGTTGTTGCCATGGTTCATGTTGATATATGAATGTTCAATTTGTACACTTGGTATATAACATTTCATATAAGTCTGGTTATAATTGGTATAAATCATTTTAGCTTTTCCATCAATGCCAAAGGGGGATATTGTTGGCATAATTGGTATAATATTTTCATTGATGTCAAAAAATATCATTGATGTGTATGATGGAGAGAAGAGCATGTTTTTCAGTGTTAATAAAAAAGATGCAATGTTGTCATGAAATGTTGGCATGCTATCATAGAGGTTATTTCCAAACGTGTACATAGAGAGAATGAGAAGCATATTTGATATGAGTTTTCATGAATATTCTAGAAGCATAATTTTCATGTTTAGGAGATCATGGATTAGCTCATAAAAAGATATATTTTTGTTCTTTTTCATAACTAGGGTGTTGTAGATAAACCCTAAGTGTTGTAGTCATGGTGCTGATTAGGATTTATATTTATGTGTTGACTAGATATTCATGGTTGTAGGTTTCTTAAGTTATCACTTAAGCCAATTTTGTCAGCAGGGTGATTGGCTCCCTTTACCTAGTGTTACTAGTTGGTGGAGTGTGCATATCCCATCAATACTTCATATCATTTTTTATATATATCCATGAAAAAGTGTTTGTGTGATATGTAATGAATAATTTCAATAGTAAAGGATGAAGGATGGGAGATCAAACAACTATCAGTCAAGTTCTTCACATCACACTTTTAAATTTACCTCGACATGTGATTTAAGTGATATGCAATGATAAAAGTTAGTGTATGGCGACATCAAAAAAGAAAAGCTACAATATATTCTTGCATCACAATATTACTTCACATCGTAGTTGTGAAGCAAAAGGGAGTTAAGAAAATTATAATATGCAACAAGTGGAGTATGTTGTATGTATGTATAGGTGGCAGAAAACTATTGCATTACACATGTTCAATAAATTGGAGAAATTAATTCTCAAGCACATATAATGTTATGACAAGAATAAGGCTCGCAATCGAGATCAACAGTGATCATTTAGAAGAAATATGATCAAATGATTGTGTTTTAAATATGAAAAATTTCAATATATATCTAGATGATGGCATGAAGATAGAGATCAATGGCCTACATTCAAAGTTGTAACATCACAACGGTTAGGAAGTGGTGTCAATGGTTAGGCAATGGAACTTGACACAAAGGAAAATATATAATATTCCATGACAAAAAATGAATGAAATTTCATTGGACAAACAACATCATAGACTTTCTAGTGGTGATAAAGACTAGATACAATTTCAATTGTTCAAAAAAAGAATTTATTATGCATCAAACCTACATATCAAATTTTAGGTTAGGGTTTTTGATACAGAGTAGATAAGTGGTGGAAAAGGGTATATAAAATGATTGTTGGAATATGTACCTCAATCCTTATTGACATGAAACTCCTTGAAGGGAAAGTTAGTGTGACATCATGGATGTTTGGCTAACTAACTGTCCTAAATCTCTTGAAATGTTCATATCGCTATGACAGGGTTGATGTCTTTTCGACAAGTCTATTGTTGTGACCTTGTATGTTTGTTGTGACCTTTTGGTGAATGGAGATCTTTGGGCAACAATTTGATCTTATTGGGCTGACTCACAGGTGTTAGGGAGAAGTCCCAATGAATGGTGTAAGTCTTTCGGACGTTGGGCTAACACAAAGTCCATCGGGGAGAGGTCTCAACGAAACTGGAAAGTCTCATCAACGAGAGTATTCTTGTGGTGCCTTCGCAGTGACAAAAGACTTTGCTGAGAAGTCTTGGCGATTTGGATAAGTCACGTTGACTGTCATCAGTGTAACTCTCGGCACCTGGTGAAACGTCTTGGCGAAGTCAAATGTATTGTCAACTCGGCAAGACATGGGCGCTTGGTATGTGGTCTCAACAAAAGACATAAGTCTTGCCAACTGGTGAATGTAGTGCTCGGAGTGACTTAAGACCTTAGTATAAGGTCTTGGTGAAGACGATAAGTCTCGTCAACTCTTTGATGCTTCGGTGTGACATGTTTGGCCAATGTAAGGTCTTAGAGAAAGACTTAAGTCTTGCTGACTTGGTAAGACTTGGATGAACTTAGTGTAAAATCTCAGTGAAAGATGAATGTCTTGCTGACTCGAGTGCTTCGGTGAAACTTGAAGAAACTCAGGGAAACATCTTGGCAAATGGAAAGTCTTGTCGATGGAAAAGTAGAGATCAATATGACTTGCAAGCATCGGTAAAACCTCTTGCCGACTGTTGAGACTTATGCCGATACCATTATGAATACTTTGTGGCATCAGGGAGACACTGTTAAGTGTCTCACCGATATGCCAACAAAGTTTGATCACCTTTGACGGTGTGACCATCCTATGTGGCATCCCGTTGGACCAATCAGAGGAAGTGGATTTCAAACAGATGATAGTTGGATTTTTGCATCAGTTGCAATGTTGGAGAAAAACTGCATGCAAGGAAAAATATATAAAGGCATGGAAACTTTCTTCGATGGAGCATTGGTGGATAAGGATCAACAAGAGAATAAAATCAGAATGTGATAATAATTTTGTAACGATTTTTTCAAGTTGTCGAGAGTATTTTCTGTGAAAGAGATTGAATAGTGAAACTATTGTGAAATACCAGAGAGTTGTCTTTCTGATTGTATGTAATTTATTTGTTACTGTAATACAAAGAGATTCAGCTTGGTGTGGTGGGTTTTTTCCCGATAGGGTTTTCCCATGTAATTCTGGTGTTCAATTTGTCTTTGTGTATTTGTTCTGTTTTGTGAAAATATTTCATGTGTGTCTTAATTAGATTGCAATTTGAAAATTAAAAGCCCTGCATTGCATTCTTCCCTGTGGATTTTATGTTAGGAAAGTGTTTCCATACCTCTGCTTTCCTTACAATGATGTCCTAATATTAAAAATAAGCTTCTTGGTAATGCTAAGAGTTATATACACTTAAATACATACAAAGTAACATAGTATGAGGTGTTTGTATATAGCTTGAAAGAATGATAGAAGTGTTTAATAGAGATTAAGTAGAGAAAGAGAAGAGAGAGGAAAGATGAGTTACTTGTTGATGGCAATGTTACAACAACAAGGAAAATAAATTCTTCACAAACAAACCATGAAGAGCCTATCCTTTTATAAAGAATTAACCAAAGGTAACCCTAGGGGATCCATATGATAGGATAAAGGTGGCCTCAGTTCAATCTCAATTCTTTGGTAGTCAGGTCTTGACAATACTAGGTTCACTTTAGGGTATGATGTGATAGTGTTGTTAATCTCAAAGGGACTATGTTTGTTTGAAATCATATGTATTAGACACTGAATTTTTAGTCCGATCATAAAATAATATAATGAAATTGAAAGATTTGAAATAATATTTCATGAACATCAACAATTTTTGCTATCACTTAAGTAGATTTAGCTTTAAGCATTTAGCAATTTCATAGGAAATGAAAGATTTTCAATAAATTTCCATCTAATCATCTATTTATTTGAAACATTTTCCATAATTTAAACATCTATTCTAAAATAAAGCATAGAAAATAATAAATATTTAAATTTCTCTTGGTTATTCTCCATGCATGCCCCAAGGAATTAACCAAATAAAAGAAAACCACTTTATACTTCACTAGATTGTTTCACAGCTACATATAAAAGGGTGCAAGCTTTTAAAGAGAAGGGTTTTAGTTTGGACACCGATTAGGTTCTGCATGCACCCTTAAATGGCACAACACATAGTCTTGCTCGATTGAACTAACAAAAATAGCTACAAAGATTTATGATATAGGTAGCTATCAAATTGGCTTCAATATTGATTAAAATCTATGTGCATACAAGTTTTTAGACTGAAATGATTCAGAAAAAAGGAAAAAAGAACAAAACTTAGAGAAGTTTTGTCTCTTCCAAAATCAATAAATTCTAAACTTAACTTAAAAAGAAGTATCCTCTGGCTTTTTATAGAAGTAAGGTAGAAATAGGATAAGAAAAATATATGAGAGGAAATCCAAGTGACAAATAAAATAAATACACATGGAATGTAGTGACTGGTAAGAGAATTGGAATATGATGGACTCAAAGACCTCTGCCTTATAACCTTCCAGAGTATGCAACCCAATCTAGATCTATTTCTATCCATGATTCAAATTTTCTTGACCGTCTGTACCTGAACTCTGCATCTCCTGCAATCAAAAATTCCACTCATTAAATCCCTTTCAAAAGAAAGAAAACATTTATAAACATCTCACATAAATAAAACCATCATTCAATTGTTATCACATAAATTTCTCATAAATAACATGCTTTCTAGCATATCACAAATCCTTGCATGATTATCTTGTATATACTAGATTACTAGACTATCAGGATCATTAGATAACCATAAGATTTTAAAACTTCACTTTACATCTCTACTTGGTACCCAGTACGCAGTATTTAGCTTTACCCATGAATTTTCCCTCGACTTCGGTTTTACCAGAACTTCCATTTTATTAGACCTTAGCTATCAAACTGGAACATTCTACTCACATTTGCATTACCTTTTTCCCTTTCAAAGCATTCCTAGTTCCCAATATCCAGTACCTAGAACACTACATTACGAAGTACTCTTTTATTAAAGATTTCTCTTTGCTCTTCACTTTTGGTGATCTTTTCAACTTGGTAGCTCCTGCCATAAGTTAAAATTTCCAATTGGTTCCCCAAGTCTTGTAGCCTTGGGGTGTGTTGTGAGACCACACAACAACTCACAACCAATAAAACCAAATTTAAACCAAAACTTGAGATTAAATCACCAGTCATAAATTATAATTTATGCATTATTTAAAACAATAACATTTACCTTTACCTAGATTTTGGCATAAAAAAAGTAAAACTCCCCTAGAAACATATGTGTGTGCTCTGATTAATTCCAGTTTTCAGAATTCAGTGAAAAAAATTAGTTCACTAACATTAAACTACGTAATATTGTTTAATCCTCCAAAGATAGACCATTGATGCCAGTCAAGCGTCAATAGCCCTAACAAGGTTATCTTTGTAATTCCCCCAAACATAGCTCTACTACCGGCTAGGCATCTATAGCCCTAGTAGAGATATTTGGATAGCCTAAAGAGTTGATTTCTATTTTTTTATTTTATAGATATTGCAATGATAGCTTATTTTCTCTTTTGATATTTCAATAATAGATTATTTTTCAACTTGCAGACAATGAAGCCCGCTATTAGGATGGGAATTATAGTGGTAGAAAAGGTTACCTTTTGATTTTTCATTCAATGCAAATCCTTTCATCAATTCACTTCTTCCAAAAAATTCATTTAATAATTCCCTACTCATGTGTATTTCTAGCTAAATTTTACCAATTTATTCCAAATCCTAGCTAATTGCAACTCGCTATATGTTAGAAGACATGCATAAATTAAAATTTAGCAATGAACAATTTAATCACCAAATTTAAATCTAAATTTAGAACCATTAGTCACCACCCTTTCAATTAAACTCTATGGCAACTGCTAAATACTCAGCTAACACTTCTAATTTGATGGTGCTACACCACATTAATGAATTAGGAATATCATAATGACATTAAAACACGATCACATTATTTTGCATTAAATTCACACCTCAGTTTGCACATATTACTTCATTCAAATTACCCAAGTGATGATGTGTGTTTCTATATTGGCTTCATTTTCCTTTCTACTCCACACACATAAGCACCTTCATAATTAATATGGCTTAAAAAAATACATGAAATGGCCACTATTAACTTTGAAATCTTCAACTTTCTTGGTTGGGAATCTTTGTACTGATCAAATTTGAAGCAATTTATCACCAATTTTTTGTAAATAATTAATTTGGTTTAACATTTTTCTCTGAAGAGGGTGTTCCCACAGTACTCGTTTATAATTTATGGCCAAACTGGACATTGAACTAATTTTTTCTAACTAAATCTTCACTTTCGGGCACCTATAGTGGCTAAACCATAAGGAATTTGAAGATGATGCAAACTAGTGATTTGTGGCATTTTTTCTATAGATTCTAAATATATTGTTTTTAAAACATTTGGAATCATATTGCACTTCTTTTTCCATCTCCTTCAAAAACTAGTTTTTTTTTAAGTAAACACCATTTTTAAGGTTAAAATTCTATTTTTTTCAAATTTAGTTTTTTAACTATGATATCTAGTGCTTCCAATTGGTTTCATAGTGTTTTATTGAATATTTTTTCCTTAATCAAGTTTTGAAGTCAAACCAATTACAATTCAGACGTAGACTAATTGTATAACACAACATTTTTTGTATGTATCAAAATTCATTTTTCTTTTTTGATAATCTTCTATTGTTTCACATGTGCAAAGTAGAGAGCTTGATTTTTGGTGAAAAGCCTACATTCACAAGAAATAAAAAATAAATATAATAATAAAATTAAATTTATTTAAAATTATACTTTTTGGGAAGCTTATAATAAGGACTACATACTTACAAAAAATTAATTTAAAATGAATTCATTTGATCCCCCAAAAGGTAAATCAAAAGTTGTTTTTATCAACATTTTGATAGGTGTAAAGGAGACTCTGTTATAGGTATGGTTTAAAACTAGTGAGATTCTATCCAAGGGGGTTTGATCTAAGGTAGTTTTATCAAACCCTCTTCAATTGGAATGCTTTAAATGGAAATTTTTAAGGCTTAAATCATTATATTTTCTAAAAATATGTGATTTTAGCAAAGATAAAAATATCTGAAAAATTGTAAACTAGCTTTGTGTGATCACCCAAGACAATTATTCAATTTACAACTTGCTTATGATTTCCAAGACTTTTCTTGAGGCAAATATGTACACAAACTTCCTCATGGATTTCTATAAATTTTGGACTTCTAAAATTCTTCATTCTTTTCCTTAGCTTTCTTTTTATTTTGCATTTCATGCTCTACTAATTCTTACTTGCTTCTAGGTTATGGATACTCCAATTTTCTTGTCCTACTCTCACCACTAGAATGTTTTCTTAGGAAGTATCACACAACAATGGCTTGAAAAGGTTCTCTTCATTTAGACTTCTAGGTTCACTATACCAAATTTGTGATTAGTTCTTGGGGAAAAGTATGTAGAATCTAGTCACTACTTTTGCTTCTTTTCCAACATAGCTTCTCATTTTGTAGCATCACTTATGGATATTGGGCTTCCTATAGAAGATGTTTGCTCAACTACCAATTTGATAGTAAGGCCTGAATATTTAGAGAATCTGGATACTATTTTGTTTGTTGCACAACCAACCACAAAAATCCCTTCCATGGATGATATCCCTCACTTCCTGGAACACGAGGAAGTGGTTCCACTCCAAGCTTTCCTCACTAAAATCCATATTTGTGACTTTGAATTTCACCAAGAACTCACCTACATAGAGTATTTGTCCTTGATAGATGAGGCATCCCACATCAACTGAATGACTATTACTACCTACAACTCGATTTACTCTTTTTTGACTTTTTTGATCTTTTGAAGCAAGAATTTTGATACTCCATGTATATACATGATATACACATATATATAGCTTTTTAGTATATCTTAAAGCACACATTTACTATGTATGGTTTTATCATTTTCATTTCACAACATAGTTTTACAAAGTTTTGTATTAAGTCTCATGTGTAAGATAATTTAAGCAGAATTTGTTAATGCAGAGACCAAATAGAAAGAAAATAAAAGGAAAGAAAGAAAAGTGATAAAAAAGAAAAGAAAAACAAAACAAATCAAACCCTTCAAAAAGAAAAATAACCCTAACTAGCCAAACCTATAATTTAACAAATGATTAACCCTAATAAAACAACTTATTTTGATTTCATTGACTATTTTCATTGTTGTTTTAGTATAAATTACAAGTTTATCCTTAAATTCATTCAACAAAATTTTAAAAGTTCTACTATAACAATGAATTCTTCTAAATTTTCTATGTTTAATAATCATAAATTCAAAGGTGTACTTACTAATGACTTGGCTCATATGTATGAAAATGACCTCATTAAAGGTCGATTGCACACACTTCATCTGATATGACCATAATCTACCTTCTTTCAACCCTAATTCATGGCTTGTTTCTTCACTTTGTTTGCCTCCATGAATGACTGTGTCCATTTCTCAACTTTCTTCTCCTCCAAAAATATTCACGTCTTTGGCCTTATCTTGACTTTGCACTTTGTTAGACCAAGATATATCACAATTTATATTGTTATCGAAGAGAGAAAAAGTAAAACTTTGATACTATGTATCATGCATAAAATAAGGAAAATGTCATGTTGACAATGGTTTTACTTGTAGTAAACAGATCGAATAAAATCTCCATAGAAAATACCACAAAGAGCCTATCCTTCTTCAAAGATATGGAACAAAGACAACCTAAGGGGAAATTCTACATTCATAGAGCAAAGATTGACTTCCATTCAATCCCAAGTCTTCAATAACTAGGCCATGGTTGCACTAGGGTTAGTCTTGGGTAATGATGTGATAATTGTTGTTAATCTCAAGGGGACTACGGTTATACATACACACATATATATGTTATTTCTTTGAACATCTTAGGTTATCCTTCATAATTTCAATGATAAATTTGGATATCATGAAACCAAAATATTTGACTTAAAATTTCATATATCCTCACTAATTCCTTTGCTATCACTTAAGTAGATTTAGTATTAAGCATTCAACAAATTTCATGGAAAATAAAATATTTTCAACAAAACTATTTCCATTCACTTATATTTTTTGGAACATTTTCAAAAAAATTAAACATCTATTCTAAAACATAATATAAAAGTATTGAAAAATAAAAGTTTCTCCCAGTTATTCTCCATAGATGCCCCAAAGAATTAATCAAAATAGAGCAAACCACTTTATAATTCACCAAATTGCTTCACATCTATGTACAAAATAGTGCAAGCTTTTAAAGAGAGAGGGTTTCGTTTATGGACACCGAGTAGGTTCTGTATGCACCCTTAAACGACACAACATATAGTCTTGTTCGATCGAACTTACAAAACTAGCTACAAAAGATACTTAGATAGGTATCTATCTGTAGACAATTAAAAATGACCTAGGCTTGCAAGCTCTATTTTACCACTTTCATCCTAACATAATTATGACATTTTAATTATGTCCTAGGTCCACATTTGACTATTAATTAAATAATTCATAATTATTTAATTGATTCATGTCTGTTTATTCTTCATGATTATTAAATAAATAAATTTTATTTATTTATTAAATACATCATTAATTGTCTAAGTCTTCCCCTATTTAAATAAATTTCTTAATTTATTTAATTACCTTTCTTCATTTATTTCTTCCTGATTATTAAATAAATGAATTTCATTTATTTATTTAATATGTCACTAATCCTCACAATTAAATGAATTTATTAATTTATTTAATTACTAATCATATATGCTAAATTAAATAATTATCTTTAATTATTGAATTGTCGAAAATAACATTTCTCTCATTTTGAATAAATGAATTATTTAAATGATATCACATTCTTAACTGATAGTTCATTTTAGTAAATAATCTGAAATTCGATTATTTATTATCTCAAAAAATCCATATTTTGAATTAATTTAATTCAAAATGGTAATATTCTTCCAAAAATCAAGCAATCGAGCAGATTCTTGATTTTCTAAATCTGATCTTTAGTTCAACTCTTATTTTCCTGATTTTTTGAATCTCACAAATCAGGTAGTCTTTATCTTCTTGATTTTTGAAAATCTTTATTTTTCTAATTAATTATCTATTTATTCTCTACCACTAATTCGATCTTCTTAGATGGCATCTCGGCCACTTGTTTAAAGATTTTTCCCTAACCCTGATTAGGGATTATCAAATTTAATCACGTCCTCTGATTTTAGGCTTTTGTCAAAAGTTGATCTCGTCCATCCATTCAAAATGGAATTTTCTATAAAATGTTGTTTTGCTCACATTTTTGGATTACACACATAGATTTGGTTATTCTGACACATTTATGCATAGATTTATTTTACATTTTAGAGTCATACTGTCATAGGCATAGGCATAAGACTTTAGTTAAATCCTTCAAAGCTTGTGTAGGACTTAGGCTTTATTTTTAGATTACTCACACATTGAATCTAAGGGCAACACACCATCCGCAAGTTAGAAGGTACTATCAAGGTGAATCATGGAAACTCCTACGAATGACAGGTATAATTGTTCTTATTTATAAGTTTTCATTTTTCTTGATAGGATCTTTGGGTTTATATGATTTTATTTGCTAACATCCAATATACCTAAAATTTACCCTTAGATACACTATCCATAAAGCTCAGATATCAATTAATCTCTACGTGCATACCAAGTTTTATACAGAATGGTTCAAAAAATAGGAAAAAGAACAAAACTTAAAAGAATTTTTCACTCCTTTGACATCCATAAATTATGAACTTAAAATGAAAATTAAGAATCCTTTGGCCTTTTATGGAACACAAGGCTTAGATAGATAAGAAAAATACATGAAAGGAAATCTAAGGGACCAATCTCATCAAGGCACGTGGAATATTGTGACCAATAGGAGAATTGCAATTGAAGTCAATGGAAGTCAACTCAAATTACTCATTGAAGCTCTTCAGGTTCTACTTTTATCTTTGTTGCTAGGAAAATAACTTGAATCAAGATTGTACATAGGAACTTTGCATATATTCAAAATGATAAGGTCATTATCTAGTTCCTACACCTTTTGATCTGCATTAGGCTCTCTATTCTTAGGATTATTTTCCTTAGAAGTGGGTTCTATCTACCACTAAATATGTGAAATATCGAGGTCCCGAGTATTCCAATCAAATGCACAACCCTCTCATTATTTTTCTAGAACATTTGAACTAATCTGAATATAACTCTATCCATGATTCAAGTTTTCCTGACCATCCATACCTGAGTTGTGCATCACAATTGATATCTCCTGCAATCACAAAATTCCAAATATTAAATCCCTTTTTAAACAAACGTGTCACAACATCTCATGTAAATAAAACCATTATTCAAATGTTAGTACAAAATTCCATAAAAACTCACTTTCAAAAAGCATATCATTAACCCTTATATATATACTAGATCACCAGGATCATTATACAAATAAAGCAATTTAACATTTCCTTTTCACATTACAATTTGGTACCCAGTACCTGGTATTCAACTTTACCCACTTACTTTCCTAGACCTCGGTTAATACTGGAACTCCATCTTACCAGACTCCATCATACTAGTCCAGAGTCTTTCACTTGAACTTCACATTACCTTTCACCTTTTCTATGTTTCTGGTACTTGGTACTTGGTGCACGAAACACTTACCATATGAAGTAATTTCTTTATTAAGTATTTCTTTTCTTCTTCTTCTTCTGGTGATATTCCAATTTTTGAGCTCTTGCTATAGGACTTATATTTTTTTCACTTGGGTCCCCAAGTCTTTTTAGTCTTGGGGCATGTTGTGAGACCACACAACAACTTGCAACCGATAAAACCAAATTTAAAATTAAACTTGAAATAAAATCACCAGTTGTAAATTAAAACTTATACATATTGTTGAATGTGAATAATTCTTTAACGTCTTGAGTATACTTGGAGTCTAGAAGGTGCACCCCTCTGGTTAATTTTTTGGGTTCGATAATGCCAACTTTACCTGTGAACTCAACTCTATGTGTGTGTTATTGTCTCAACTTGGTATGATTTAGGGTTATTCGAGTTTGCTAAATTGATGACCTTGAGTGAGTTTGTGGGCCTATCTCCATTTTCATTAAGAAGTAACTCACTTGTGTGGGCCATGAATGATCCATTTTTGAACTTAGCAAAACAAGTAAGTTGAATCCAAGCTAATTCAGTGTGTTCATGGTGGAATTTTAGGATTTTGAGTTTAGGGCATCACCATTCCTCATCGATTTGCTTTAGAGTGAGTTTAGAATTTGAAGATACTATGTAAGGGATTCCAAGCAAGCTAGCTTTAAGCCAAAAATCCCAAATTTTTTGAGTGTTTGATTAATTTGGGCGAAGTCATGAAGAAATGATAGCTTTCAGGATTTCAGGGTCTTTGCAGAAGTCCTTAATCCTCAAAATTCTTTGATTTTCTATCATCCCTTCATTCTCTTGAAGATGTGGGTATGTGCAAGATAATGGTTGGCCGAAAAGTGGCAATGAGGAAAAAAAACGTCTTTCATTGACCAAAAAATGTGAAAAGAACGTGTTGACTTTTTTTAGGCTCGGGTGTCACCATACCAAACACCAAACCTAGTTTTCGCAAATTGGATATCTGATTTGGATCGGATATCTGATTTGTAAAAAGCATATATAAAAATTGTCTGTCATTGTTTTGAACTCATTTGGCAGTGAAGAACCCGCGGGCACACAGTGCATCCATTCTTGGCTTAACGGATATCTGATTTGGGCTAAATTCAATTTGGAAAGGTAAGCTTTTTTATTTTTATTTGATTTGATTCAATTTTTATTTAGATTTGAATAATTTCATATCGTTTTTTGTGGTTTTTAAAAAAAATAGGGTTTCTAATTGATTTTTTGTGAAAAAATTGAATTTAGAATAGAGTTTGATAAAAAAAATGAATGTTTTTGTGGATTTTTTTTCACAATAGGGTTTTTGATTGAATTTTTATGAAAATTTAGAATTTAGAATGGATTTTGATAAAAATATGAATTTTTTTTGTGGAGTTTTTTTCAAAATAGGTTTTTGATTGAATTTTTATGAAACAATTGAGTTCATAATGGATTTTGATTTAAAAACAGTGTTTCATTTATATTGTCTAATTTTAGATTAATTATTTTTTAACTTTAATCAGGCATTATGGCTACCGAAAATGAGAATGCACAAATTCCACTAGTTGAGAATGAAAATCCACTAGCTAAGAATCAAAATGTAGAAATGCCAAATGCTCCACCACCTCCACAACCATCAATTGAAGACTTAATTCATGAAAAATTGGAGCAATTGAGGGGCATTTGTGATGTTTATAAGAAAATCCCTTGATTATCCCATATGTAAAACACATTGATAGGAATAATTACAAATGTAGAAACCCTCTCCACCCAACATAATGCCTTTCATTCGTGGTGAGAAACCATGAGGAAATATTATGCATGTGGATTGTCTTATGATGATGTGAAAGATCTCCAAATAGCAAAAGCCCAAATAGCCTCTTTATTTATTAATCCTAACACTAGTTTTCCAGTTAATGTTAACAAACCAAAACTTTCTATAAAATGGTGCATGCATAGGGGCATAGTAGATAACTTTTGGGATCGTTGGTGTATGGTTTTTGATAAACCACCCAACAATAATCTTGATGTAACTTTTTACTTTATTAAAAAATTATATGCTAAGTTTTTGTTAGGGCATCATGTCAATTACTTTGACATTAAATCCTTCTAGGGCATTGGAATGGGTATGCCTCAGGATAGGCCAAGGGAAGCTAGAGTAGTTAGGCACCCACATGTTCCCCATCCTCCCCTTCCTCCGCCACCTCCAGTGCAACATCTAGATATTACGAAGGATGCAACCACATAAACTATCCAGGCCATTCACTCTTTGAGTGGTCTTTTGGTTTCCCATGCTTCTTCAGTAGCTCAACCACAGTCTGGTGATCTTGAAGATGGATCCAGTACTGTTACATCATCCTCCTCGGGTTCACATATTTGTTTGCCACATATTTGTAATACATGCTAGCAAATATGCTTGGGTCCTATTGTACAGCTCCCTGAGCATCCATTAGATACTTCTAATTATGACATCCAAGATGTGGAGATTATAGCAGATCACACGCAGGGGAGTGGAGCACACCCTATAGAGTCCTCTCCTGCTAGAGAGGTGGAAATTGGAGTAGTTACATAGGTAACATTTAAGGTGTAAATTCATAACTTGCATTTTTTTTAAATGAATATTAATAAGAGATAGTATCAAGTACTAATATTTATTTACATGGTCTATTTAATAGTTAATGTCTAAGGAGGAGCTCACATAGGTGACTGATAGCACCCTTAGGGCCATTTCATTTGGCCTTGACACATACACAGTATGTATTTTCGCACTCACTCATTTACATTTTTTTACTGCATATTTGCTTGTCATTTGAATTATCAATAATGAAATTATATATGAACTTATATGTTTATCTTACTCTCTCCTTGTAGGAAACACCTAGTGCGAGCAAGGTGTGATGCTCTCCAGACTATGGAGGCACAGTGTTAGATAAGGGAAAGGTAATTGAACTCAAATTTGATTGAATTAAATTTATAAGATCTTTTATTGATTATGCATACATTGACATAGATTCGTAGTTTCATATGTACTTGTCATTTTTATGTACAAGCAATTGTGAGCTATACATCATTGTTGATAAGTGCCACAACACCCGAAGGAGTAGTATTCGAGTACTTGAAGGAGGTGTTGAAACACCTCAAGGAGGAGGTGTTGAGACACCTAAAGGAGATACAAAAAAAATATCAACCTAAAGAGGTATGTGTTTATTTTATTTTGTGCTTGGTAAATATGTTCTTATTACTAACAATTCTATGCTAACTTGGACCAATTTCATGTTTTTGTTCACATATATAGATTGATATTACAAAAGTTGGTTTGGTTAGTTCTTTGAGAGGGGTATATTCTAGGACTCCTGACCCTTCAAAGAGGCGTATATTTCAGGTAATCAAGATTTCAATTTTAGAGTTCAATTATAATTCAATATGTATTGATTTTTATGTTAATTATTCAATTTTAAATTATATAGTATAACTAATCTCAATTGCGGTTTGAATTTTTCTTGTGCAGCTACCTTCAGAGCCAATGAGTGCTTCAAAGAGGCTCCATTTTGATGATCCACCAGTAGTTTAGGATGAGATAGAAATTTTGGCATGTAAATTTTGAATAGATACCAAGATGGCGTATGCCACATATTGTAAAACTTTGTTTTAGTTGGCGTTGATGCCATTTTTGTATATGGACATACACTTGATTATTGGATAATTTGATATATATGGAAGTTGACAATTGAAATTTAATTTCCTCCTCATGTGCATGATTAAACTCTTTGAAAATTTAATTAAGTGAGCAATGGTTAAATATCAATGTACAATAGCATAAAAAGAATGGTTAAATATTATGTAGTTTATATTCATATTGCTGATTACATTGCATTGCACATCTTTCAAACTCAAAGCATTATTTCACATTACATAAGTAACAACTAGATACTCATATGATTAACCCTACACCATCTAATTTTCTTCTTTGTCAACTTTCCCATGCCTTAGTAAATTTGGTGGTCCATTTGTAACCATCAATTTTTTTATATAACATAAATTCACCTTTTTCAAAAAATTAATAAGGCTAGACTCCCATATGAATACAAATAATATATCATATGACCATTCTTCATATACTTACTGGCACTTTGTGTCTTCTTAGATGAGCCAAAAGTTGTTGCCCAACTACCTCTACCTTCATCAATGTTCCATATTTTAATCATTCCATCCCAAGATGTTGTGACCATTTGTTGACTAGAAGATTCAATTATTTGCAGGCATGAAATGACATCATCATGCACTTTGACCTAGAAATTTAGGAAAAGAATACTATTAAAAGTTGTGAGCTCTGTGAAAAATAGATGTTTATCTAACTGCAACACCATCTAAATATGGATTCTTTTAGAAAATAAAAAGCAAGACATAACTTTTAAACAAATAATTTAATCACAATGTATTTTTCACAAAGAAAATTTGTATAAACCGCTTCTCCATAATGGCTAGTATAGAAAATAATTGCATTGGTAGAACAAAACTCCAAAACATTTCTGATTTCCTTGATTAATTGAATCTTAAGTAGAATCCCCACAATAATTATGTTTTACATAAACCGATAGGAAAACAACATTGCTTGGAAAGTGCATCTCTAATATTTTATGTTCCTTGTACAATAATTTAAATACATTTGAAGAAGTTATATGAAAATATAGCTTCTTAAATTCTTCTTTAATTTGAAGGTTAGTTTTGATAGTGAGTAATTTATTTCATAGATGGATTTTAGCTTTTGCTTGATTGTTGTGCACTGTACTTTCTTCTATAAATAAAATGAGACATGCTAATGCACATTTTCACTATAATTTCTCTATTTTCTTCCTTAACATATCTCTCTCTTGGGCTTTGATACAACCCTGTTAGGGCCTGTCCTAATCACATTTAGCTCAAATCAAAAAGAAAAGTTCATGCATTGCTTCTCCCTACACTAGCAGACCCTGGCTAGAGGTTTTATTTGATATTGTCAACAAACATACATTTGGTTGTCTAAATGAATGGGGGAGTTACAGCCTTCCCAAGCAAGAGGTCATGACAACCATCAAAATTATACACCACAAACACTATTTCTTTCCCTGTGAGTAAAGGATAAGTGTACTTAAATAAGGTGTAATAGTAGAGAGAATAATATTGTTTAGGTAAAAAAAATTGCTCATAACCAAGATTACAATGATAAAAAAAAATTTAGAAAAATATTGGGATGCTAAAATGCCTAAATGTTGAAATCCACTATGATTGGCGTACAGATGCAACCTTTGTGTGAAATTTACCTCACAACTCCAAACAAGTTTCATCCTCCAAACTCTAGGAAACCAATGGGGTTTCGTCGAAAAATCTCCATAACCTAAGGGTTTTTATCCTTAGATTCAACAAGTGAACACAAGTGTCCAACTTTGCAATTTTGGATTTGTTGAGATGATGTCCAAAGATTATCCAAACTAATGAAGTTATATTCCTTATATAGAGGTTGAAGGCCTAACATGGGTTCAAAGTTTCTTGCCATTTTCTCACATTCAAATTTGGGCTCATTAATTGCATTCTTGGTTAGTCGTAGTCATGGGTGGATTCCATTCAAATGGTGAGGTTTTGTGAAAGTGCATGCTTGAGTGTGGAGATCTAGGGAAATGATTGCTTTAAGTTCAAGCAAATAATTATCCCAAGGTCCAACATCAAGGGTTCAGGCGATGGGATTCTTGGGTGTTAGGACACAAGACAATGGGGATTGAGGGGTTTGAGGATTAGGATACCCCATTGGTTGTTTTACAAATGTAAGACATCATCAAAAGGCCCAAAGATCCAAAGAGGAATGTATGGTTTGAGAAGTGGTGGTCAGGGTATTAGTGTGTTATGCGAATGGAAAGGAAAAATTTCAAAGGCCCACAAGAGAAGGAAGTGGGAGGTGGAGACACAAGGAATGAAAGAAATACATGATAGTATTAGAGAGTCTGAAATCCCACCCAAAGTAGGAAAGTGACCCATCTTTCAAACTCAAAGAATTATTTGTATCATTGTTACATTGGTCTTGAGAGTGGTAGCTTAATATAGGTCTAGACAATACAAAGCCTGGTTTACCTGTATAGTGTAACAATGGCATAGGAAGAAAGATGTTGAAGAGTACATCAAGTCAGTGAGAACCGAAGTGTAATGCGTTTTATTTTGTGGTACTCCTTTGTTTCTCTGTAGATGTGTGATAAATTCTTAGTTCAATGATTTTGAACAATTTTAGAAAAAAGAAAGTTGTGTCACAGTCCGCATTCAATCCAACAAGCAAAAATCAAAGCTCAGCCTCTTGGAATGAAAATGCTTGTTTGCAAAACAAATGAATAAGAATGAGGTAGTTAAGGTGTTTGAAGTTATTTAGAGGTCACTTTTAGGGTGGAATGCTTAAAACTCCATTTTAAATGCACAAAAAAGAATGAAATTACTTCAAACCAAGTTTGTGAAGAAGTTAACTATGTTGCCCACTAGTTTTCCTTAAGAGTCCAAAGTGCTAAAAGGTAGCAATCTTTGAAGGGATATTTCTCAGATACTGTGATTCTTATAGACTATCTATCCAAGGCTATGGCATTGTGTTGGGACCATCTACAAAAACCTCTCTCGGTTTTTGCTATCTCGGAGGCATTTTCCTATGGTGATGACTTTTCAGTGGAGGGAAAAGTTGCCAGATGCAAGCAATGTAAAGTTGTAAAGTGGTGCAACTATCATTCCACAACTCGTACGACCAAACGGACTATTTCAACACATCCATATGGGTACGTTTATGCTAGGTATGGTCCTCTCTTGCACCCAAATATGTCGAATCACTCTGAGCTACATTAGACCGGTGATTTCCCTTAAGAGTCCAAAGTGCTAAAAGGAAGCAATCTTTGAAGGTCTATTTCTTGGAGACCATGATGCTTATAGACTCTTTGTTTGAGGCTATGGGATTGTTTTGGGACCATCTACAAAAACCTCTCTTGGTTTTTTCTATCTCGGAGGCATTTTCCTATGGTGATGACTTTCCAGTGGAGGGAAAAGTTGCCAGATGCAAGCAGTGTAAAGTTGCAAAGTGGTGCAACTTTCATTCCGCAACTCGTATGACCAAATGGACCATTCCAACATGTTTGGATGGGTGTGTTTACGCTAAGGATGGTTCTCTCTTGCACCCAAATATGCTGAATCACTCTGAGCTACATTGGATCGACGATTTCCCTTAAGAGTCCAAAGTGCTAAAAGGCAGAAATATTTGAAGGTCTATTTCTCAAAGACCATGATGCTTACAGACTCTCTGTCCAAGGCTATGGGATTTTGTTGGAACCATCTACAAAAACCTCTCTCAATTTTTTCTATCTCGAAGGCATTTTCCTGTGGTGATGACTTTTCAGTGGAGGGAAAAGTTGCCAGATGCAAGCAGTGTAAAGTTGCAAAGTGGTGCAACTTTCATTCTGCAACTCGTACGACCAAATAGATTGTTCCAACACATATGGATGGGTATGTTTATGCTAGATATGGTCCTTTCTTGCACCCAAATAGGCCGAATTACTCTGAGCTACATTGGACTGGCGATTTCCCTTAAGAGTCCAAAGTGCTAAAAGGAAACAATCTTTGAAGGTCTATTTCTCAGAGACTGTGATGCTTACAAACTCTCCATCCAAGGCTATGGGATCATATTGTGACCATCTAAAAAAACCTCTCTCAGTTTTTGCTATCTCGAAGGCATTTTCCTGTGGTGATGACTTTTCAGTGGAGGGAAAAGTTGTAAAGTGGTACAACTTTCATTCTGTAACTCGTACGACCAAATAGACTATTCCAACACATCCAGATGGGTATGTTTATGCTAGGGATGGTCCTCTCTTGCACCCAAATACCCCGAATCACTCTGAGCTACATTGGACCGATGATTTCCCTTAAGAGTCCAAAGTGCTAAAAGACAATAATCTTTGAAGGTCTATTTCTCAAAGAATGTGATTCTTACAGACTCTCCATCCAAGGCTATGGGATTTTGTTGTGACCATCTACAAAAACCTCTCTCAATTTTTGCTATCTCGAAGGTGTTTTCCAGTTGTGATGACTTTTCAGTGGAGGGAAAAGTTGCCAGATGCAAGCAGTGTAAAGTTGTAAAGTAGTGCAACTTTCATTCTGCAACTCATACGACCAAATAGACTATTCTAACACATCTATATGGGTACGTTTACACTAGGGATGGTCCTCTCTTGCACCCAAATACGCCAAATCACTCTGAGCTATATTGGACCGAGTGAAATTAGGTGAAAATTTGATGCAGACACAAGGGCACAATCACAAATTCTTTGCAACTTGCCTATTTGAGGCATCTAACAAGATTATTCTAACCTCTTTGGACAGTCCAAAACTCCCTTGAAACTTGAGAAGCAACAAAATACACATTTCCCTCTTTAACCCCATTAAACCGTTGTATTAGTGAGAAACTAGTTTTTGTCCAATTACTCCACAATCTTCCAAAACACTAGACAAACACATGACTGATTCAAACACCCATATCCAAGTTACACAACATATATGAGAAACAACATAGACTCCTTTGGACCAACGTTGACTTCCTATACATTCACCCTTCAATAGGCTACTCAATTAGCCCAAAAATGCAAAGCAACATACCTTCAAACACCACACAAACCCATAAAACCTTGGGGAAGAAAATAAATTTCCAAGAAATCAAATATTTTGCAATTGGATTCCATTTTTAAGGACCTGTAACTGTCAAATCAAAAAACCCTTGTTTTTAGTGTAATTCTTGAGGGTTTATTGGATGTAGCACTTCCATAACCTTTCAGACTTTTCCACCACCTTAGAAACCTTTATTTAGGCCCCAATATGCTTAGAAAACAAAGAAAATTCTGGTATCTTAGAGATTTTTACAAACCCTAGGGTAAAAGCTCTATTTTCAAGTGAAAAAAACCACCATTTTTAGACCTTTAACTCTTCATTTTATTTGAAAACCTAGTTCTCCACACCTTCCACTCTTGAAATAACATCAAGACATGTAGTAATGTTTCTACATAATTTTTTTATACAAAAATGCTTGAATGGCTTGTGCACAGGCAAAAAAATAAGAAAAACAATAAAATATCAATTGAGCAATTGAAACTTTATTGATTCAAAGAAAAAAACTCCTTCAACCAAAACCATTCTTGATAGTTTAAAACCATGAACCACCCCAATGTGTAATTATGATAGCACTCAAGATAGAATCCATGAATAGATAATGTATTTAACCAATAACTCATCGAGAGCACAAATTCCCAAAACTAGCCCTCCACTATGAACATATCAACTAAGTAGGAACCCATAACATTATGGAAAGATGATCCACTTCTCCCAATGTAACTCCCAAGCATTACATGTGAGAGATGGTCAATTTCATTGATGGCAACGATGGTCAACACCTCATGATCATTCAAGTACTCATTCTAACAATACAAGAGATTTACACATCAAATTACAAGTGAATATAATTTACTATATCTTAACATAAAAAATGCAAAACCTAATAGAAAAATGTATTAATGACATACAAGGATGTATAAGAAAGTTCAAATTTGAAAATAGAATGTAAACTTAGAAAACTATAGATTTGAAAAACTTAATAATGTAAAACCCTAAAAAGAAGGTTGGATCAAGCGTAGGATTGGTTGGGCTCAGCAAAATATAAAGGAAAAAAAAATTATTTATGAAGTTAACCTAGGATAATTAAGTAAATGCAATGAATCAAACATAATCAACCTAACATAATTAAGGGTTACTCTAGATGTTCAAATTTGTTACTCATTTTTATTACATTGAATCAAAATGTCTCACTACTAATTGCCCCAATGCTATAAGATAAATGAATGTTTTCATGATTATAATGAATATATTGTATGTTATTAATGCTAGCGTATATCATCAAATTATGCCAAACATGTGTTTAGTCAACTCAAAGTGGGTGAGAAAACATGATTATGTATTCTCTAATAAAACTTTCACCATAAAAAGACTTGCAATTACTTAAATTGTAGCATACATAATTTCATATTGTACCTATCAATGTGCTCATTACATCTTCATGTGTGATTGCTAGTATATGTATGTCTCTTCAAAAAACATAGATGGGTTAACCTCTCTCCTTAATCTTTGAGTAAGAGATAGTAGGGGAGAGGACTAGATAGTATTACAAAACTTGGTTCAAACAAGCATACCGACAGGAAAGAACTAGGAAGAAAACCTTCAGTTGTAGCTCGATTAAGTACAAAAATAGACCCCTTTACAAAACCTAAGTTTCCTAAATACAGACCCCTTTACATTTTAAACATACCCTTTATACAATGCCAAACATTTGACAAGCACCTGTACAAACCATCAAGGTAGCTTAGAATAACCAATCTATATTATTCTAAATGACACAAAATATGATGAGATGGTAATGAAAACTATAAAAGATCCTTAGAATAACCAATCTATATTGTTGTAATCTATTGCATACCTCTTCAAAAGGATCAGAGCTGGCTATTTTTGCAGTAGGTCCATGATCAATCATACTAGGAATATCGCAAAAGTGGGAAAATGAGAAATATATATTGTCACAATAGAAAAGATGCTTAGAATGACATATCTATATTAATCTAAAAAACTTGAATGATGATGAGTTGGTGATGCAAACTATAAAAGACACATACCTCTTCAAAAGGATCAAAGTTGGCTATTGTTGCAACAGGTCCATGATCAATCATGCCAAGAATATCACAAAAGTGGGAAAATGAGAAATCTATATTGTCACATTAGAAAAGATGCTTAGACTAACATATCTATATTAATCTAAACAACTTGAATGATGATGAGTTGGTGATGCAAAATATAAAAGATGCATACCTCTTTGAATGGATTAGAGCTAGCTATTGTTGCAGTAGGTCCATGATCAATCTTGCCAAAAATATCACAAAAGTGCATACAAAATATCACTATTAAAGACACTTGCATTGCAATAGTATATAAAATATCAGTATTAAATAAAGAACACTAATGAACTTAATCATAATGAACATTTAATAATTCTACCTTCCACTCTTGAAAAATGCTATTCAAGTGTGCCTAAAGGGTCATCTCTTTAATTAAGAGTATCCAATATTGCTTCATGATCAACATTACTAAGTGTCCATAGTTGTTTTGTCTTTGGTCTGGCATGATGCTTCAACAACTTAACATTTGTTGCTATAAGAAGGTGCGAATACATGAGAATGGTTTTTTGTTTCTCGTAGTCTTCAAATGCAGGTATGCCATTCTTTCTAATCATGTATGTTCACAACCAAGTTCCTGCAACCACAACTCAACCTATAGGATACATGAAACCATCATCATCTTCCATCGATTGTGTTAGCTTATGCTTTGCCCGCACACATCAAGCCAACCAATAGTCTGATCTCTCTTCATTCCCCTACGGTGCAACAACTGCAAAAACATGTCCTATTTGTAGTAGATCTAAAAGTAGGTTGTAATCAACTAAACTTTCCATTGTGTCATTTGTCATGGATATTGTTTGAGACAAAGGAGTTAGATATTGTGGTACCCATGTATCCACCCACTCACTTGACTTGCATTGATACCACTCACAATGAATACAACTCTGACAAAAACAAGCCAACTCTCATGTCCAAATGGTCCATGTGCCTGCATCTGAGCTTCAAAATGAATGCATCTTTGAAGAATCTTTGATTGTATGACAATCCAATCTGCCTCCCACTATACCCTCCTCAACAAACCAAAAGAATCTACCCATTATTGAATCAAGTGTCCCTCCTTGTGACAATGCTAAACTACACCAATCAACTATAGAACATGCATCGCTGAATTTTGCTCTTGAAATCTTCAATTGCTCCTTAACTAGAGCTCTCTTTACGCATGCACCTGCTCCATCATGCTCCACTTTCCCATGTCCGACTTAAAAAAAACTCCAAATATGAGGTAGACCCTTGTCTACATGCATTCTACTCAACCAATAAAACATACGAGTATGTTCTTGAATTGACCTGTGCAATTATCTGACCAAATTAGATGTCGGCCCAATGCTATATCATGCTCTTGCAAGAACTCAAAAAAATTCTTGAAACAATGTTGGACATACTCAAACAAGTGCAATCTATCATCACTCATATAAAAATGATACTCTATATTTATCTTTCGATCCTCCTCTATACTATCAGGTGCATGTCTAAACATTATGTGGACAAAAATAGCAATCTGAATGGAATTGTAATACTGAGATTGTACCTCGTTTTGTGGTTGCAATGTGTAGTTTTTTGCAAAATCAACCAGTGATATAATAGTTCCAATTAGAAAAGAGTCCTTACACTTCCTAAATTTTTGATCCAACCATTGAGACCTATGACTATGCCTTGCATACTTGTAGAAAAGATTGTCCTTAAAATATGAAATAAAATCAGCAACACTACATTCTTTTGTAACCAGCTCACATCTAGAACCTTCACCTCCACTTTGCAAAGTATATTTGACTATCTCATATCTCTTTTTCTCAACAAGCTTCTTTCCAAATTCATGTTTGGAACTCTCATGAAAAAATTGAACAAACTTTGACAAGCCACCACATTATGAGCACTCCGCATTTAAACAATCATTTCTATAGAAAAAACAACCATCATCTCTAGAACATAAAAATAGATCTAGCAAGTCCCTTGATGATTTCAGAAGATGCATTGGACCACACTCCTGCAACATTTCATTAGTATGAAAAATAGAATGGATATAGCATAATAGCTCATGGTACATTGAAAACTCCACATGGTATTTACAGCAAGTATTCTGAATCTTAAGAGGCACACAATAAAATGGCTTCAAACCCTCAAAAGTCCTTTGTGAGATTTCCACATTTTTATTTGTTTCAATAAATTTTTTGAACAACATTGTTTGGCTTGATTCCAAGAAATTTTTAGGATGTGGTGTACGGTATCAATTGCCAATTCTTAACTTTAAAACATCCTTCGCATTGGGTGATACTCTAGAGTTATCATGCCAAAATTGTTGAATTACCTACTTTACATTATCGGTTAGCTTCTTATCAACATGGGGAAGCCTCCCAACAAAAGCCCATGTATCATTTTGAAGAGGATCATCTATTCTTTCTCTTCTTGCAAGTGCTCTATCCAAAGTTTTACAATTTATGTCAAAATCAATACAAGTTTGTCTCATAAAGCAAGCCTTTTTCAATTTATGGCTTACTAGGGTAGTTGTAATGACTCTCTGAGTAGCTCTCTTATCCTTTTCCTTGTTACTTTTTCCAATAGAATTGAGAGCATTAAAAATATTTTTGATAATAATAGAATTTTTTTGATCTTCTTGTTCACATGAATCTTCAATTTGGCTAGCAAAGGTCTCATCTTTAGCATCTTTAGCAATTGTACAAAAAGTTGGCATTTCTCGGTCAATGTCTTATCACTAAAATATTGGTTGAAAGGTCTTCCAGCCCACAACTGAATAGTTCATGTTGACCTCTTGCCTTCAAAATTGTTTATAATGTTCTCATCAAATTCAAGTAACCATTTAGGGATTCTTGAATGTCTTAAAATTGGAATATGTATTTCTTCCATACAAGGTTCTTAATTTCTCATGTAATTTGGTGAAACATAATTTACACTTGCTTCAATATTATGTTCAACATCTTCATTTCCAACATTTTCACCTTGAACATTTTCAATAACAATTTGAATAATTTCATTCCCAATTTCAATATCATGTTCAACATCTTCAAATCCAACATTTTCACCTTGAACATTTTCATTATCAATTTCAATAATTCCATTCCTAATTTGAATATCATGTTCAACATATTCAATTCCAACATTTTCACCTTGAACATCTTCAATTTCCTCTTCACTTCAAAGACCATAGGGGTTAGGTTCACCAATATTTAACATACATTGTCCTCTCTTCCTATGAATTTCTCTATCTCTTTGTCTATATGCTTCAATTTCTTCTTTTGTAAGCTTTCTCTTACATTTTCTCTTTCGACAACCGCTTCTCCCAATTATACCTCATAAAAGATGCTAAAAATCATTGCTTATGACAAATTTCAATAGAAGATGCTCCAAAAAGTTGATCTTTGTCTCTTCCTGTCTAAAACCACATGTGTGTCACCTACAAATAGAATGTAGGGTTTGTTTGAATGCACAAACATGGGGTTTTTCTATGGCCCACAAATCTGATATCCATTATGATCTAATATCCAATTCATTTGAAAAAATTTATGATACTTGTAATGGTATAAATTTTTTTCTACAAATCAGATATCTGATTTGTGTACACATAGACCTAAGGGTTAATGGTAGATGGTAGAGGGTTTAAGGGTTAAAGGTTTAGGGTTTAGGTTATATGGTAGAGGGTTTAAGGGTTAAGGTTTTATGGTAGAGGGTTATAAAGGTTTAGGGTTTCATGGTTAAGGGTATAGGGGAGAGAGATAAAGGAAGGGAGGGTTAAGGGGAGAGGGTAGAGAGTTTAAGGGTTAAGGGGAGAGAGATAGAGGGATTGAGTGAGAGAGAGACCTAAGAGAGGGAGAGGGGGTATGATGGAGAGATTTGAGAGAGATAGAGAGGAAGGGAGTAGGAGAGAGATAGAGGGAGGTGGGCTTAAGGGTAGAGGGTAAATGGTTCAATGGTTTAGGGTTTAAGGGTTAAGGGTTAAGGGTTAAGGGTTGAAGGGTAGAGGGGAGAAGGATAAAGGGAGTGAGTGAGTGATAGAAAGACCTAAGAGAGGGAGAAGTTGTAGGAGGGAGATACTTGAGATAGAGTG